>CM041780.1:199684865-199733181 GCA_023374045.1 Limonium bicolor | reverse complement strand
TTACATTCCAACACTACTACAACACATAAAATTCCTGCACATCCCATTCAATACCCCATGTTTTCCCAAGCTTTTAACTCATTTAAACTTCAAAACTGTTTCACATACCGTTACTCATTATGCTACAACATCTTACTACTCATTACTCAATACTCCATTCATTTTACTACTCCAAAACTGTTACAATACTACATACAAAACTAGCTCAAGGTAAGGTAATTACCTTGTGTTTCTAGTTTTCTTTCTTCCTTTTTCCTTCTCTTCCTTCTTCTCCTTTTTCTCTGGTCCCAATGAGGTACACACACCACAAGTGCTACAGCCCATATCACATACACAATACCATTCAAATACTACCCTTAATCAACCTAAAGCTTAAAGCATAGTTTAGGGTTTAAGAAAAGTTATTACCTTCCAACCAATGAGTGAGGTCATTGGTTAGCAAGAGAACAAGATTCCTAGCCCAAATTAGAATCCAAATCGGCTGGAGCAAGAAGAACCAAGAGTTCAAAATCTGAAAATTCTTATAGTGCAAACAAGGGCTAGAAATGATGGATTTTCGAATTTCTTTTTACCTCAAGGTGATAAGGGGTGAAGGTGCTTCTAATGGTGGACTTGAATCTTCAAATGGAAAATACCCACCGAAATGAAAGTGATCATTTTCGATTTTTGGAAGGATGAAAATGTTCTCCTTTGCAAGGGGATTACAATGATATAGTTTTTGTTGAGTTTGGAGAAGGTTTGAGTGTTCAAGAGAGAAGAGGAGAGCTGTAGGGGGCTCACAAAATCGCCATTTGCAAGCTTGAGGAAGAGAGAGAGTGTGGCTGGGGGAAAAAACGTAGAGGGGGAGTGTATGATAGGAGAGAGTTTCTTTTTCTTTTCTTTATTCTTTTGTCTTCTTGTGAGTTACAAGTAATAAAGAGAGTGAGTGAGAGGAGGGGAAATCGGTTCCCCTTACACACACACACACACATTTTTACTTTTTATTTACAAAGTGGGCACACTAAGTTTGTTTATTTGTATTCTCACCCCACAACTTCCCGGTTGTTACAGTTTTTACTAACCGGTACCCGTTTTCCGGAATTTTCTCGTTTAATTAATTTTATTGGTTCTAAAGCTCCACTAATATTTATTAGTGACTATTTAGTCGACCAAAATTGTTACGAGTCTGTTTGACCCGCTTAAAGTCACGTTTTCCCGGTTTCCTCGAAAAACGCGCTTTAAGGTTTGTTTATGCTTTTAACCCATTTTAAAGGTCCGTTTTCTTTGGGATTTGCTCCCTTGTATTTATTTAATGTAATTAAGCCTTTAAAAATAAATTAGCCTAATTAATCACACTGTTTTAATTACGGGGTATTTCAATCTACCCCCCTTAAGAAACTTTGCCCTCAAAGTTGCTCAAGGTTACGGTTTACCATTTCTACTCATTTGGCAAACCAATTGCCACAATGCATTCTGCTACCACCTTACAAGGTGTTCACAATTCTTACACTACCAGCATACACATTCATACCATGCACCATACGCAGCTCAATTACCATACACAATTCAATTCACACACATTCCCCGATACATTCACAATACATTCACATTGTCATTCGTGTCATATACCGTACAACACAAATGCATTACTCATTACACACATACCATACACATACCATACTCATTGTACTACATACTGAATACTACTAGCACTACTTGTGCCAATAAATACAATTAGCACTACATGTGCCAACAAATACAATTACAATACCTACATACTACGCAATGCTAACCTGAAGCAATGCAAAAGCAAAAGGCTCTCCCCCCTTTAAAAGGGGTACGCCCCGTACCCTCCATGCTATACGGATACTAGACATCTAGTCTACAAATAGATTCGGGTACTTCACCTTCATGGCGTCCTCTAATTCCCAAGTCGCTTCCTTGACATCGTGGTTAGACCACAAGACCTTCACCATTCGTACAGATTTATGGCGAGTGTCTCTTGTCTTTGTATCAAGGATTCGCAGTGGAGTCTCGACATATCTCATCGTCGGCTCTAGGGATAGTGTTTGGGTTCTAATACATGAGAGGGATCGGCTAATATTTCTTGAGTTGTGATACATGAAAGACATCATGAACACGCCCCAATTCTTCAGGCAATGCTAGCCTATAAGCTACGGCTCCATCCTCTCGGTAATGGTATACGAGCCTACAAATTTCGGGCTCAGCTTGCCCTTTTGGCCAAATCGAAAGACACCCTTCATAGTGAGACACGCAAGAACACTTGGTCGCCCACGGCGAATCAAGGTCGCGTCGTCGCACATCCGCATAGGATTTCTGTCTATCTTGGGCTGCTTTCATATTTGCTCGGATTTGTTGTACTTCAGCTTGTACTTGTTCCAAATACTCCGGTCCTATGATGACCGCTTCACTTGACTCATCCCAACACAACAGGGTACGGCAAGGTCTACCATACAAAGCTTGGAACGGCGACATCTTAATCGAAGCATGGTAGCTATTGTTATACGAAAACTCGATAAGATGAAGCTTATCAATCCAGCTCCCCTAGAAGTATAAGGCACACGCCCTAAGCATATCTTCTAGTGTTTGGATGGTCCTTTCTGTCTGACTGTCGGTCTGTGGGTGGAAGGCGGTGCTAAGTTTCAATTCAGTGCCCAGCGCTTCCCGTGTTGCTCTCAAGTATCTCGAAAGAAATCTGGTGTCGCGGTCAGATACAATGGTTTTCGGGACTCCGTGGTGTCGGATGATCTCCTTATCGAATAGCTCCGCGAGCTTCGCCACCTTCCAGGTGTCCTTCATCGGTATGAATTGGGCACCTTGGTGAGACGATCGACTACTACCCAGATCATGTTGAGTCCTCCCTTAGCAGGTGGGAGTCCAACAACAAAATCCATAGAGATGTCGTGGAATTTCCACTCTGGAATGGGCATGGATTGCACCATTCTTCCCGGTCTTCGGTGCTCGAACTTCACCTTCTGGCATGTGAGACACCTCAGAACATACTCAGTCACGTCGGATTTCATTCCTGACCACCAGAAGTACCTCTTCATGTCTTTGTACATTTTAGAGGCTCCCGGATGGACATGCAATGTCGAACAATGTGACTCTCGTAGAATGCGATCCCTTAGCTCAGCATTGCTTCGGGGGACGCATAATCTGCCATTCAAACGGATCAAACCATCTTCATGCAATTTGAAGTCGTACTTTCAGTTCTCGAAGGTACCCTCTGTGATTTTCTGTCTGATCTCTGTGAAGTAAGGGTCGCTCAACTGAGCGTCTCGCACCTCGTCAACCAAGCTAGAAGAAGCGAGTAGCGAATGGAGCGAGTGTGCTCGACGACTCAGGGCGTCGGCTACAATGTTTGCCTTCCCTTCTTTATACTGGAGGTTGATGTCGTAATCTGAGAGGAACTCCATCCACCTCCTCTGTCGTAGATTCAATTCCTTCTGTGTGAATACATACTGTAAACTTTTGTGGTCGGAGTAGATGGTGATGCTTACCCCATAGAGATAGTGTCGCCATATCTTCAAGGCGAAGACAATGGCTCCTAACTCTAGATCATGTGTCGGGTAATTCTCCTCATGCTTTTTCAGCTGGCGAGAAGCATAGGCTACTACCTTGCCATGCTGCATGAGTACGCATCCCATGCCCTTGCCCGATGCATCACAATACACCTCAAATCCCTCTGTGCCCTCTGGAAGTGTGAGAACTGGCGCCGAGGTCAATGAGTCTTTTAGTCTCTGGAAGGATACCTCGCACTCGCTTGTCCATACAAACGGTGCATCTTTCTTCATCAATGACGTCATGGGCTTAGCGACTTTTGAGAAGTCCTTTACAAACCTCCGGTAATAACCGGCTAAACCAAGAAAGCTCCGGATGTCGGTAACAGTCTTAGGTCTAGGCCATGATCGCACTGCTTCGATTTTGGATGGATCTACTGAAATGCCCGCGCTCGAGATGACATGACGAGGAATGATACCTGATCTAGCCAAAACTCGCATTTGAGAACTTCGCATACAGCTGGTTCTTGCGCAGTGTCTCAAGTACTCTTCTCAAATGATTTTCTGCTCTTCTGCTGACTTCGAATACAAGGATGTCGTCGATAAATACTACTACGAAGTGTCCACTGGTCACTGAATAACCGATTCATTAGGTCCATGAATTTGGCTGGTGCGTTAGACAAACCGAATGGCATCACCGTGAATTCGTAGTGGCCATATCTTGTTCGGAATGCTGTTTTCTCAATGTCTTGCCCTTTGATGGCAATTTGGTGATATCCAGATCGGAGATCAATCTTAGAAAAGACCAAGCTCCCTTTAACTGATCGAACAGGTCGTCGATGCGTGGCAATGGATATTTGTTCTTTACCGTGACCGCATTTAATTCGCGGTAGTCGATGCAGAGGCGGAGACTACCGTCCTTCTTCTTCACGAAGAGGACTGGTGCTCCCCAGGGTGATACGCTCGGGCGTATAAACCCTTTGTCGAGTAGATCATGTAGTTGCTCTTTGAGCTCTGCCATTTCTGCTGGTGCCATGCGGTATGGTGCCCTAGCAATGGGACCAGTACCAGGTACAAGGTCAATTTCGAACTCTACTGCTCTCGGTGGTGGCATACCAGGTACCTCTTTCGGGAATACATCAGGGAATTCTGAGACTACGGTCACATCATCACGAATTCTGGATCTCTCTCCAATCTTGCACATGGCATAAATACACTTCATGTCATTTTCTGAGCTCCCGGTACATTGCCATAGCGGAGATGACTGTAGTTGAAGGCTCTCTCGGTCTCTGGCGGTATGAAACAGTGACCCCAGATGGACTCTTGAGCAGCAATCGGTGCTCGGCGCATAGGATTCTCCCCTTGTGCCGCTCCAACCAGTTCATTCCAATTATTAAGTCGAATCCCAACCCGTTGAATTCAATGAAGGAGATGGGAAACGCTTCGCCTTTGATTTGAATCGTGGCGGTGTGGTAATACTTAGTGCATTTTACTCGCTCCTTCGACGGGAGAGTAACCAAGAAATTTGGTAGCTCATCTGCGTCTAGCCCCAACCTTGTAGCGAAAGATGGCGATACAAAGGTGTGGAAGGCGCCGGAGTCGAATAGTACTGAGGCTTCGATGTCGTTCACTGGGAATGTTCCCGTTAGAATGGTGCCGCTTTTGCCGGCTTGCTCTTCGGTGAGGATACTCAGGTTATTTTCGGTACCGAGTCCACAACCTATTGATTTATAAGATGATAAGTAACGATGGTGGAATGCAAGTGGAATTTAATAACCAACACTGCTTTTATTGAATAACCAACCATCATACATACTGTGTCTCTAATACACGTTACTACTGGATTACATGCTACTACAAGATTAATACTTTCTAAAGGTAAGGTTCAGGCGTCCTGGTTTCATGTGTGTGGCATTGATTACTGCCGGTGGTGCCGTGTTCAACTTGATCTTCTGGATTCCGTGATACAGCAACCTTGATTTTCCACCCATGATTAGGACATCTCCTGATCTCAATACCAACTTCTCTGCGAGGTCCACACGCTTCTGCTCACTATATAAAAATACGGTGGCATCACCAACGGACCAAGACACTACGGGCACTCCTAATTCAAGAGATTCCGCTGTCTCGTCCTTATCTTGGTGTAAGCCAAGTCGTCCTTCTTTCTCATAGAAGTTGACGATACATAGATCTGCTTCAAGTGCAGGGATTGGTTCATCTTCACATTGTTGTGCAATTTCTACAGCTTGGGTGACAAGCATTTGGAATTCAGGGGGTATTGCTGGAGGTGTGGCTCCGTCTCCTGCTCGCGTCGTTTGGTATGTCTTGGTATAAGGGTTTCAATCCTTTTCCAAGCACATCATTTTCAGCTTCATTGTAGCTCCACCGGGGAATTCGGGTGTATAAAATCCTCCTTGACACATTCCTAACTCGTTGCATCGTCGGATGATTGAAACTTGTGCTTCGGGTGTTAGGTATCCTTTTAATAAGATCATACCTGGGCGGATGACCTGACACTGATTGTTGTCAAAGTGGTGAGTGGCGATGTTAGTCTCTTCATGAGGTGAGTTCGAGGGTATTGAGTAACAGATAAGGAATTTCCCTAAGGTGGTAAATTATATCTAGTGTGAGTTCTAGGCTTACTAATTCATTTCATGCTCAATACGTATTTCCATGTTACTTACTCATACTCATTTTCATACTTCAAGTACTTACGCATTCATGCTTCCATTCATACAATTACTTTGATACATAGACATGCTCTTCAAGGATTAAAGGTTACGGTAGTTACCTAGGCCGGACTTAGTCCCGGTCCCGTCACGGTCAATAATGTGTAAGGCCGGCTGCCTCTGCGGTGCGCCCTTCTGCGGACCTCGGGATCCCTGTCCCTGTGAGGCATGCTGGGCATGAGCATCGCCAGATGCAACCTCCTTGCCCTCACGATGCTTGTAGCCCTGGTAGTTGCCCTTGGGCTTAGAGTTCTCCGGGCATGCATTAGCACGGTGGCCTGGTTTCTAGCAAGTGAAGCAGCGGATCTCCCTTCCTTGGCAATCGGGGCCGGGATGATCCTTGTTGTAGTTACGGCATATGTAGCTGCGGCCATCAGATTGGTTCTTGCCTTGGCCAAATCCAGAACCTATAGCTTCCAAGTTAGCAAGGTTCGGTATACTTACAATACTCTATATACATACGTTTTCACAAGTGTACTAATTCGGTTTCGGTTCTTACCCTTGAAGGGCTGAGACCTCAGTGGCTTCGCTGCCACTGGTGCGGTGTAGGCAATCTGTAACGGCTCAGCTGCCTTGCCCTTCTCCGTATGGGCTCCGTCGTCTCCTGAAGTGTTCTTATGGTGGGAATGCTTCCCCTTCTTCTTCTTCCAAGGTCGGGCTTGGTTTTGGTCATCGGAGGTGTTACCTTTGCCGCTCGCCTTGCACTTCAGCGCTTGCTCCTCATCTCTCAGCTGGAAGGTGATCTCAACTCGAGATGCAGCGTGGTAACACTCCTGAATTACGTAGGCATTAGGTGACACTTTCATACGGGAATACTAATTCACATTACGCATGGCTTTTAAGGGTTCAACGATGTTTACCTGAAGGGAGGTAAACCGTGTGAAGCCCATGCCATACCGGAGTCGATGGCTCAATCCGCCGTAGAAGCGGTTGACCAAGACTTGGCCGGTATACCCAAGGTCGGGTAGAAGTCTGAGAAGAGAGGTGAAGGTGCGGTAATATTCATCAACCGTCATCTTCTCGGTCATTTTCAGGGCATCGAGCTCAAGTCTTTTCTTGGTCTTGACATGCTCGGGATAGTACTTAGATCGGAGGAGAGAGGTGAATGCTTCCCAACCGAATGCGGGATCAGCTACGTGCTCAGCCTTAACGAGCTTCCACCAGTCCATAGCCGCGTCTTTGAGGTAATACGCAGCTATCCTCACTCGAACTCTAGCGGGAGTCTCAAGTGTCTCGAATGCCGTCTCCATCTCGGAGAGGTAGGCCTCGAGCTTGGCGGGGTCGCTCTCGCCTCTAAAGTATGGAGGTCAAAGGTCGGCGACGGCCTTTACCCAATTCGTTTCTCGGGGTTGAGGCGGGTCGGGCTGTTGCTGCTGCTGCTGCTGTTGGTTTTGTTGGGTTGCTTGAACAGCGGTGATTACTTGCGGTAGCATCTGTGCTACCGTGGCGGCAACGATCTCAGCTATCGTCTGCGCGTTTGGTCCTTCGTTGCCCCCTCCTCTGGGTCGGCCTGGACCTCGTCCTGACATCTGAACAAGTGTAGAGTACATTAGATACGGTGAATCTATGACCTCATGGTCTTGATTCAAGCAATGGTATCGTCCTTGCAGACTTAAAGGGTATCCGTTGTTAACAACGGTAGTTCCTAGTTAGGTTTCTAAGTATCCGTTTTAAAACGGTTGAAATCCTAACTCGGTAATCACTACACTTAGGATTCTAATCATCAGAGCGAGACTTCACTCTGATACCACTTTTTGTAACACCCCAGCCGCTAATCCTTCCATTATCCTCTAATCATTCCCATAATTACCTTACTCGCAGCGGAATACTTACTTACTCCCGGCGGGTGATACAACGCCGTTAACCATCCAAGGTTAACAAGGCTACTACTACCTATCGTGTCGGTCTGACGATTAGAATAAACTGCATACATACTACTTACTTTACAATACCAAATACTTACTTACATTTGATTACCGAGTATACCGAAATATATGAATTACATTCCAAGGCTACTTCCCAAAAATTAAGAGTTTATACATTCTCTCCTTACTATCCAATCATGAACTCATTATCCAAAAAGGTGTACCACATGGTACACCGGCTACTCAAAAGGCCTTAGCCGTGTACAACTCGGTACACCGTTTCAATCCTACTAACTACCCAAAAAGAATTCAGCAAGATCCTTACTCGACCATCACGCCTCGCGGGTACCTGTAGAATAAAAACATTCCCCCTAGGGGGTCAGCTTACGCTGAATATGATAACCGCATACCCCGCGTACTAGCGAGGGTATGCCAACTATTTGGTCGAGTACATGCGGTTCGTTTCATTCATACATACATACATACATGCTTATACAATACAATTCAATACATTCCATATATAAGGCATACATACATTCAATACAAGCAAGGAAGACATTACAGTCAACCGTTCTTACTTACCGATTACTTACCGCATTACGGAGATACAATTCTCCAATACATACAGAAGTCATGTTAGCTTCATTACACACCCGGGTTAATCAGGTGTTCAATACTTCTTACTCAAGGCCAATGACTTACAATAGTCAAGACCGATACACATACAATACTTACTTCTTACATACTTTACTCCAGTTAAGTCGGTGTGACCTCCGGGCAGGGATTACTACATCCCACCATCGGGCTTTAGGGTGGCCCACTAATCCAGGATGCTACCCATTCAAGGGAATTGGTCCATGGAAAAGATTATAGCCAGGATTCGGATCCAACCTCTTGTGTTTCCTTATCCTCATGCGTGGCCGAAACTATATCGGGCTTCTACTCATTCCATTTTACTCATTACTCATGTTAGGAGTTAGATCGTTAGGAATTAGTAGAAGTCCAAACCTTCCTTCCATACATTAATACTATACACAAGTACTCATACTTACACATGTACTTCATTCTCATTCATACATTTCATGAATTATACAAACTATTGTTCAAGAAGATACAACAAGAACAATATAGTCCAAACACAATTATGTGCAATAAAAGTCCGATTCATGCGTTTATCTTATTGGTGATCACATAAGCACACAAATCGAGGTAACCAAGTTAGGATACAGGGCATGAAGAAATCATACCGTACACCGTCGTTTTTGTACTACCGGGTCCTTTGACGATCAACTATTTGATTCCTATACATACAGGAAGTAGTATGATCAACTATTTGATCTAACTCACTCCTTCATTGTTACTTCCAATGTATACGTACTACTCTGTTACATTCATACTTGGTTATAAAACCATTTTTTTCCTTTACTTACTTCTTAACTTGCTTTTCTTTTACTTACTTCCTTACCTTTTCTACTTCATTAATGGTGTGTTGCTACATGCATATGCATATTCGTGTATAGGCATATATTACATATGATTACTATAATCATATAATAAAACATTTTTTTTGTAAGTTATGGGTCGTCCGACCCACCGTCCGACCCAAGCCCTGGGTCGAACCGTTCCAGTAGCTTTTCGCCTTCTGAAATCCTTCCCGTCCGACCCAGACTGTTTCGTCCGACTCATACATCTCTGGGTCGGACCATTCCAGAAGGTTTCGGTTCCGTTGTCCAAGCTACGTCTGACCCACGTCCGACTCACCCTTTGGGTCGGACGGAGTCAGAAGCTTCAACGACAGAATTTTCTTGCCCATCCGACCCATGTCCGACTCACGGCTCCTGGGTCGGACCGTTCCAGAATGTTTTATTTTCATTACTTAAGCCTTGTCCGACCCACGGTCCGATCCGGCTCTGGGTCGGACGGTAGCAGAACACTGCTACAGGCTTTGTTTTTCAATCCCTTTCTTACCCATCTCTTCCCCAATCTTCCTACATGTAATCCCACATGATATTATGCCATTTAGGCCTCCTAAAATACCTTAATTCATTCACCAAACTTATTACTCAATCCTAGGTACACTTGTACAATTTTTCTCATTCTATCCCAACACTTACACTAATTTCTCACACCAAATGCTACAGATTTTTCTCTTCCCCCAAATGCTACAGATTTTCATCTTAACTTCTTTCCTCCATTACTCCCTCTACTAATGCTATTCCTAGCATTCAAAACACCTTACTTTACATCTTATTCCTTTACATCACCTAAACCCTTTTCAATTCTGCTTCAAGATGCTTAACTACTCATTTTTAACCTCTCCAAATACATCTAGTCACTACCTAGGTTACTCCCTCTTCTTAAACCACTAAGTCCTCAAATTCCTAGACAAAATTTGACATAGTCTCCCCTATATTCTTACCATTCTCCACACATTATTTCAGCTCACATATTCACATTCTCACAACCTGTTTATACAACACATTATACTTACATTCCAACACTACTACAACAACATAAAATTCCTGCACATACCCATTCAATACCCCATGTTTTCCCAAGCTTTAAACTCATTTAAAACTTCAAACTGTTTCAATACCGTTACTCATTATGCTACAACATACTTACTACTCATTACTCAATACTCCATTCATTTTACTACTCCAAAAACTGTTACAATACTACATACAAAACTAGCTCAAGGTAAAGGTAATTACCTTGTGTTTCTAGTTTTCTTTCTTCCTTTTTCCTTCTCTTCCTTTCTTCTCCTTTGTTCTCGGTCCCAATGAGGTACACACACACCAAGTGCTACAGCCCATATCACATACACAATACCATTCAAATACTACCCTTAATCAACCTAAAGCTTAAAGCATAGTTTTAGGGTTTAAGAAAAGTTATTACCTTCCAACCAATGAGTGAGGTCCTTGGTTAGCAAGAGAACAAGATTCCTAGCCCAAATTAGAAGCCAAATCGGCTGGAGCAAGAAGAACCAAGAGTTCAAAATCTGGAAATTCTTATAGTGCAAACAAGGGCTAGAAATGATGGATTTTCGAATTTCTTTTTACCTCAAGGTGATAAGGGGGTGAAGGTGCTTCTAATGGCGGACTTGAATCTTCAAATGGAAAATACCTACCGAAATGAAAGTGATCGTTTTCGATTTTTGGAAGGATGAAAATGTTCTCCTTTGCAAGGGGATTACAATGATATAATTTTTGTTGAGTTTGGAGAAGGTTTGAGTGTTCAAAGAGAGGAGAGAAGGTGAGAGCTGTAGGGGGCTCACAAAATCGCCATTTTCAAGCTTGAGGAAGAAGAGAGAGTGCAGGCTGGGGGAAAAAAACGTGAGAGAGGGAGTGTGTGATAGGAGAGAGAGTTTCTTTTTCTTTTCTTTATTCTTTTGTCTTCTTGTGAGTTACAAGTAATAAAGAGAGTGAGTGAGAGGAGGGGAAATCGGTTCCCCCTACACACACACACATATTTTTTACTTTTTATTTAAAAAGTGGACACACTAAGTTTGTTTATTTGTATTCTCACCCCACAACTTCCCGGTTGTTACAGTTTTTACTAACCGGTACCCGTTTTCCGGAATTTTCTCGTTTAATTAATTTTATTGGTTCTAAAGCTCCACTAATATTTATTAGTGACTATTTAGTTGACCAAAATTGTTACGAGTCTGTTTGACCCGCTTAAAGTCGTGTTTTCCCGGTTTCCTCGAAAAACGCGCTTTAAGGTTCGTTTATGCTTTTAACCCATTTTAAAGGTCCGTTTTCTTCGGGATTTGCTCCCTTGTATTTATTTAAGTGTAATTAAGCCTTTAAAAATATAATTAGCCTAATTAATCACTGTTTTTAATTACGGGGTATTTCACCTTTGGTTTTATTTTGTATTGTATTAAGGAGGTTATTGTATTCAGCTAGTTGCTCATTTAGTTGGATTTGGTTTGTAATAATTAGAGTGCTCAGTATCTGTTCATCACAGCGTGAGGAGTTAAGGTTGTTGGATGGATGCCTTGTTACTCACAAGGGTGAGTAACGGCGTGTAACGCCAAGGTAGATAGTTTTATTTTCCACTGCGAATTATTATTTATTATGCTACGACATGCGACGATATTATAGGTTTAGGATTAGGGGTGTTACAAAAAGTGGTATCAGAGCGGAGTACCGCTCTAATGAAGGATACTGAGTCAAGAATATGAGCATAGGATATTTGGGAATACGGGGAAACGTCTGTGAGGATTCGTGACCTAGAAAAAAAATCTAGAAATATCTTTATTGTTAGTAGTTAACTTTCTTATATATTTGTGATTGTGTATGTAAAACGGTGTAGCAACCTAGTAGTAATAATAATATAGGGAAATTTCACCAAATACCACCGAGTTTTTACTTAATTCATGATATACCACTATGTTTCTAAAATTACATAGGATAACACCGAGTGTTTACTTATTTCACCAGATAACATTCTGTCACATATTTCTTTAACTTTTCCGTTAATATCCCTAGAAAAAAGACTAAACTGCCATATTATCAGTTAAACTAAGGTGGTATCTTATGGAATTTATAAATATGACAATTCATTGTGAGACAATTAATTAATAATAGAAGTATTTTGGTCATTTTTCAGGAAAAATAACAAAGAAGTAAACAGAATATGAGACAGAGTGTTATATGGTGAAATAAGTAAAAACTCAATGTTATCCTGTATAATTTTTAAAACACAGTGGTATATCATGAATTAAGCAAAAACTCAATGGTATTTGGTGAAATTTCCAAAAATACTATAGATGTCGACAAGAGAAAGACCACGTGGAGGCAGCAGTGGACGCGGTGGCGAGACACCGGCGGATGTTCCAATGGTACCAGGCCTAATAGCAACCATGGCGGCCTTCACGCAGCAACTAGGAGCCCAACTTACGGGAGCCATATCCCACCCGCCGCAGCCCAGGGAAACCAACTGGTTGAAGAGCGTTACAGACGCGAGAGTACCGATTTATTCAGGGGAACCGGACCCCGCCGCACTAGAGAAGTTCATTGTAGAGCACCAGAAAGCGTTCGAGGCTGTCAGAGTTCCAGAAGACCAGAAGGTCAACATCGCCGCATACAACCTGAGGGACGCAGCTGACATTTGGTGGTGATCTGTGGAGGGCCACCGTAGAGCTACACCGGACTTTGGATGGACAGCGTTTGTAGAAGTGTTGCGGGAGAAGTTCTACCCCGAACACCTAAAGCAGAGAAAAAGGCAGGAGATCGAGACCTTAATCCAGGGGAGTCAAACAGTTGACCAGTACTGCGCGCGGTTCACCAGTTTGTTGGACTACATACCTGGAGTCGACTACTCCGACACTGAGAAGATTCAAAAGTTTAGGGGAAGAGGCGCAGGAAGAAGGAAGAGAAAGAGTGCAGAAGGAGATGATGGTGGAGCAACCTCTAGCGATTACCACAAGAAGGGGAAGAAATTCTCCGATAAGAAGAAAGGGCGGAAGGACTTCCATGGTCAGAAGACAAAGGAGCAGATTCCTTGTCTGACCGGCCCAGCCATTGATGCACAGCCATGGAGATCAACACCACCCAGGAGCAATAAGCCAACCCAACACCACTACTACTGTAAGCGCTATGGAAATGATCACCCAGGAGTAGATTGTTCAGGAAGGAAGGTGAAGTGTCGCTATTGCGAGAAAGAAGGTCACAGGGAGTATGAATGTTTTTCCAATCCAGGGAGCCGAGTATACAAGGGAGCTAGAGGTTCACAGAGAACACCAGCTATTGAAGCGGGCGGACCAAGAGGAGGTCAAGCGCCGCAGACTAATACCTATACTAGAGGACCTGGAGGATAACCATCCTCATCCGGAAGTCAGAAGGGAAAAGAGATAGTACCAGGAAGAACCACCTTATACACAGTGGGAACTTCAGGCGCTGAGGCTAGCGCTCAGCGCGAAAGTGGTAAGCCTAGAACTTAAACTAAATGCATGATGCATGTATGTGTGTTTATAGTTGTTAGTCGAAGAGACTTGTATGTGTTTGGTAAGTATCAAAAAAAAATTAGAGAGACCTAACTTAGGTAACCTCTCACCTAATAGGATACTTCGACATTTGTTTTCCCTTATCTATGAGACCGAGGTCACCTGAGCCTATGAGCGAAGGTCGGAAATATCCAAAGGCATAATGCCAAGTACTTTGACCCGGCATGATCTTACTTAAGAAATATTTAAACTCTAGATGAGCAAATAACTATCGTAAATGAATGTGGAACTTTGGGAATAGGCCTTGGAGGATTTTATATCTCAGGATATGGAAGTGGATCAAAACTTAAGTTATATATGATGTATATAGGTAAGGATTGGGATCCACAGGCAAGGTTATATAGTGAAGTAAGAAAGGTAGAAGGAACACGAGTTCCTAGTATACCCGATAGTTTCCAAACTTTGGTAACAGAAGCGGTCAAAATTGCACAACAATTAGGAACCAACCACATACCAAACATTGAAGCTAATGCAGAGTGTGAGATAGTACAGGGAGGAATAGTAAGTTAATTTTTGCTTGGACCGCCGAAGGGTGTTATCAACTGTCCAAACTTACAGTAACTACAAATTATGACCTGCCTAAATGACGAGCAGATGTCATGAAAAGGAATACATTAATTAATATGAAATACTTAAGACTACATAAAATATCAAAAGGGCTTGTTAAAGACCTACACATGAAGAAAAAACATTGAATTTCATGGGATACCAGGCACTAAGCGTACCGCCCAGTGCGGGACTAGAAAATCTTACCATCCCTTATTAACTTCGCGAGAAGATAGTGCGAAATCTTGAAATATGACAACAGAGAAACAGAATCTCAAAAATATTACTAAACATCCATTATGGATAAGCACGGGTTCTAAATACTTGAGCAAATACCAAGGGTCTCAGCTAGTAGTATTATAGTGACAATGCTGGACTCCTAATTAATAAAGGGGAAAGAACAATCTTTGAATCTATATTTTCTAAAGTCGGGAGAACTACCTAATTAGCAATACCAAATACTATATACATATAATTTGGAGGTTGTAAACCTAAAACGTTGAGGAGTATTGATACACTTCAGAGGGCTAAGTACCATTAAACATACCTACCCTACTTAGAGACACATGTCCTACACTAATCTTAAGGTTCTATACGAGCATATGTCTTCTATGACACTCAATTTATGAATGCGAATAAAGAACGCAAGAAATCAAATAAGGTTAACCCCCTATGAAATATAACTTTTAATGTAAACATGGTAGCGAATAACTCTCCTTGACACTTACAATGAAGGTAGTATAAGTTATATTAAGAGGTTGAATTAATATATACACTAAAGTGAGTGGAAGTTAAATTTAAAAGTAGGAAAACATACCCCTTGGCTTGTAACAATTGTTTTACACGTAAATGTTCCTAACGTTATATACTAATCCCTGTAATTCTAAACCCTCTATTTGATACACCTAATCGACCTATTTTTGGAAACCATTGAGCTTGTGGATTAACCACGTTTCTAAGAGATAGAAACAAACAATAAACTTTGATTGTCCTGTTACCAAACCGTAGATTCAAACTGGAAACCCTTAGTTTGAGATGGTACTAATATTAAGAGATACTTAACCTTAGGTTGAACATATGGTTCACCTGATTCATGGAGTTTAGATGGAATAAGAAAGAGCCAAGCTTTAAGGCGGAGGAAATAATACTTTATGGAACTGTAGTTGTTGATCGAGTTATGAAAACTTTCCTTGGAGACTCATCCCAAATTTAGTAATAACTAGGACTGCCTTGCTTCAAGTGATGATAATCAAAGTATAGGAAATAATCAAGCCCTAATAAGTGAGATATTAGATAAGCCTTTTAAAGAGAAGAGTGTATTCTAAGGTATCCAAGTCTATAACTGAACTTAGTACATGCATGATGGATTTAAGAGCCAAATAATTGATGAACATAATTATTAGACAGCATGTGCCTAGATGTTTTAATAAGAACTTACCTTTTATGCCAAGTTGAAAAACTGGCTTCCCCGCTTGATGATTTGATCAAAGGAACTTAATTCTGGGGATTAAGGAATACACTAGATTCAAGAGTAGGTTATAACAGTTAATGGAATAGTTGTATAACAATCAAGGAAAATGTACATGTAGTAATCACCACGTCACAAAGTTCGATAAGACAAAATTTGGAAAAATGACAATTATGTGATTGTTTGATATTTGATGTGGGAGGTCGAACTTGATCCTGGTCAGATCAGGGAAAACCAAACACAAAATGGTGTGGAAGGATAGTTCAACACTGATGCTGACCCCGTCAGGGTTGGATGATGCCTGAGACTCCTTACAAGTGGTCACAAATATCTCTGTGATACGTAAGTATTTATTCTTAAATCTGATACAAAATTTGACTAATAAGTATATGAGATGTAGAGGGTGTAAATTAAGAGTTACGTTTTCCAGGTTACCCTGAGGAGATTAAATAGCTAAAACAACTCCATGTATGTCGGAAAAATAGTCAATTGTGAGGGAAATACTAACCAGTATTAATACATGAACCATGTTAATAAATTAAAAATGATATCAAGAGACAATTACCTATAATAAGAGTATTCTCAAACTAGCTTCTAAGTTATGGCCATATTGCCATCTGAAGGGAAAGGTCGACTTTAAGTCTTTACTTATGAATTCAAACCCAATATATTAAATGGGAACCTACCTATAAACATGGTAGAATATAAAGAGTAGAAACATTATACTAATACTCACATGAGTTTATTCACAACCGTAAGAACACGATCAATTGAGAGGAAACTGTACCTTGTTAGAAACCTTAGCTGGAACCCTGCTATGGTATAACTGATGAACAGACGATAGTAATCGTGTATGTACTACCGACAATTGGCGAATAAATAATAACAAGAAATCTTTCTATATTATACATAAGATGCATGGCTCGACCATAGCTCATACTTTACATTGAAAATGAAAACCGAATATGGTGACAGTAAACTCAAATACCAGAATCACAAGATGATGACCTGAGGATCAAAGAGAGAGATCTTAGGTATGCCCCAATATTAATACAAGACCCGAGCGCCGACGTTTACAACTACAGGAGGTGATTAATGGAAGTGTGTTACACACGATAGTTTAAACAAGCCATGAAAAATATCGGCAACGTAAAAGATGGTAGATCACCTTCACCCATACATACGGGATTCAAATATAAAAGCATACTAATGCGCTATGGAGCATGTCAGAGAATGCATAGATTCTTGGGGGGGCTATACCTCGTAATCGGACAGAAGGCATATGCTGACGTCTGTAGGAGAGACCTCGAGTTCGCAGTAGGCGATCGAGTGTTCCTTAGAGTTTCACCTATGAAGGGAATTTTTAGATTTTGGCAGAAGGACAAGCTTAGTCGAATTATGTAGGACCGTACCTTATTACGGAGCGAGTGGGCCCATTAGCCTACAAATTAGATTTACCTGTTGAGCTTGGGAGAGTGCACAATGTGTTCCACATTTCACAGCTAAAGTAGTATGTGCCTCATCCATCGCATATCTTAGAGCCCGAGACACTCGAGCTAGATCCTACACTTAGATATGAGGAGACCCCAGTTCGCATTTTAGACTATAAGACTAGGGAGACAAGGAACAAGACCATTAAAATGGTCAAGGTTCGGTGGTCAAACCACGACATTGAAGAGGCGACATGGGAGTTAGAAGACTCCATGCAAGACAAGTATCCAGCACGTTTCTTTAGTTTTGTGTATACTTGTAGGGGGTACGTGGGCGTAACCCTTTTTAAGGGGGGTAGAGCACCACATGCGACTTGCATATTTACAGTCTATACTGGTTTGTGTATGGTTATTTTTGTTTGATTGTTGCACATGTGTGCAATTGGTTGAATAGTTATTGCTATGTCCTATGTGACACATGGTTATTGTTGTGCCCTATGAGACACTTGAATTGTTATTGTTGTGTCCTATGTGACACTCAAATGCATATGGTTGTGTTCTATGTAACACTTGATTGTTGGTCATTGACGTGTCCTATGTGACACTTGGTATTGGTGTGTTCTATGTAACACATGGATGGTTAATAAAAGTACACTTAATTACCTTGCAGTATGTTCATTCCTATGATCACATAAGAGATTTACTGCCAAGGGTTTACGCCTCTGCACTCTGTAAGACTGAGTGTTTTGGTATTGCGTTTGTGTAGTGATAACCTAGTGGGATAGCTAGGAAGTTGAGACACTTATTTACTTTATAGTATTTATCAAGTACTTATGCCATGATACATTGGTTACCACGAACAAAGGATATGTGCTTATTCGAGTTACATACACTCGGGTTACAGATGGAATGTAGAGGTGTCAATATAGCATTAATACCCAGAATGATAGGTATACACACTAGTAGAAAAATTGTTTTTAACCACGGTTATTTTGCCTATATACCATGGTTAGGAACCGTGGTTTATGCTCGCGTCGCATATAGAAAATTGCCTATATACCACGGTTGAAAACCGTCGTTTAAAAGAAGACTATATACCACGGTTTGCTATAACCGTTGTTTAAGACCGTTTTTGGACGCGGTCCTCACCGATTTTAAACGACGGTTAAGGTCAGAACTGTGGTATAAAGTACCTTTTATACGACGGTTAGTCTCAAAACCGTGGTATATTATGTATAAAATCAACGAATAAACCACGGTTATACATATAACCGTGGTTTATAGTCTATGAACTTTTTTTCAAAATCGTCGACAATTTAGAAGCGCCGCTTCACAAATCTCAAACAGAGCACAGAAGATAATGAAGAGGCTAGAACATGTATGTCCCTTGTTTGCGATTTAGGGTTGCAAAATAATGAGTGAAGAATGGAGGTGTGTTCCTTGTTCGCGGTGGGTTACAAAATTACCGTGAGGTTAAAGAATGAACAATGGAGGCGTAGGCCATGTTCCTTATTCGCCGGTTATGGTTGCGAAAATTACAGTGAGTGGAGATGATGCAGAGCATGTGTTCCTTGTTCGCAAGTGTAAGCTGCAAAAATTACCAAAAAACAAGAGATGAGTGAGGACGGAGCATGTTCGCTGGTTAGGGTTGCAAAAATTACCGTGAAGTTGAAAAGAATGAAGAAGAGTTGCAGAGCATGTTCGTCGGTTGGGTTCCAAAATTACCGTGAGATTGAAGAGAATGAAGAAGAGTTGCAGAGCATGTTCGTCGGTTTGGGTTCCAAAATTACCGTGAGATTGAAGAGAATGAAGAAGAAGAGTTGCAGAGCTTTGCCGGTTTGGGTTCCAAAATTACCGTGCGTGAGATATATAAGAGAATAGAGAGAAAGAGCCACGTTAAATTTGGGTCGAAAATTAAAATTCCCGCCTAGACTATATACCACGGTTGACCAAAAAACCGTGGTTTAATATAGTAAGATGTGCAATATAAATGACGGTTGCCTAGGAACTGTGGTATATAGGTACCCTATATACGACGGTTCTCCAAGAACCGTGGTATATCCACTCTGTCGTGTACTATATACCACGGTTGCCCTGAAAACCGTGGTATATAAGTAACCTATATACGACGGTTCTCCAAAAACCGTGGTATATGCACTCTGGTGTGTACCTTAAACGATGGTTGCTATGAAAACCGTGGTTTATAAACTGTAAACCATGATTTTCCATTTAACTGTGGTTTAAACGCCGTCATTAAAAATCTTTTTTCTACTAGTGACAGGGAATAGATATGAGGAACTTGATTCCATAGGATGAACAAGTATAAGTCATGACTTCGGGACGAAGTCCTTTTAAGAGGGGTAGACTGAAATACCCCTAACCTTTATATAATTAGATAATTGTAAATAATCATTAGTTAGGGGATTATTAAACCCTAAGGAAGTATATAAACACTTGGGCGTTAAAAACGCACCTAAACTCCTTAAGGCCAAAAACGTGTGTTAAAGCCCGACCTTAAGATAAACAAGTTATATAAGATATAAACTTCATATGAAGTTAATCAAGGATCATTATATGATCCTTAGAATGTAGGAACTCATCTAAAACTGAGTAAAAATACAAAATGCTCGGGAGTTCCTTTAAAGGCCCTTAAGGCCCGAAAGTCCCGGAAATACGTTATAGGATGAAGTAAAGCATTACACTTCATTCCAAATGCACCATAACACTTTATTAAACATATAAGATGAATTCCTCAAGCTAAATTCTCAGTTAAACGCAAAGTGCTAAGAGATGCCTTATGAGGGCCCCATAAACCCCCGGGAATGCCCCGGAGGAGTGCCGAGGTGGCACGAACTCCTATAAAATTAATTCTTAGAGTGCCTAACATCATTATTCAACATTCTAAAGAGAATTCTTGAGCTACTTCCTCAAAAATAAACAAAGTGCTCGGAGGAATTTCTTAACGCTCATTTTTGCCCGGTTAGCCCGGGAGTTGTGTTTAGAGTTGATATAACTCCATATAACTCAATTTAACACCTTAACATATTATTATTGACTATAAACAATTTCAATAAACACTTGGAACTCATAGCGACTACTTATTTTTCAGAAAATCCTTAAAGCACAAAAACGCACCTTCGGGTGTCACAAAAATGCGTTCTACGCAATTGCCTTGAAGTTTTTTAGCAGCCACGAGTTGATAATATTAAAAGGGGATAAATTGAACATCTAAATCAATTAATTCCAGTACTAAATTCATATTACAAGTGGGGGCGATTTTATCATCAAAAAGGTACCTAAAATCAGCATTTTTACCTTAAAACTTTCATCTTTTACCTTAGTATAAATGTACCAATTAAATGTTGTGACCTATTACATGTTATAATGTGGTCTTATTACAATATAATGTGACAGGAATTAAATCAAAAATCAACCCCATCTAGCCTCCATTGTGGGCGCCATTTGTGGTCAAAATTGACTAGTTTTGGCCTAGAAAATTGCTTAATAGATAATGACTCATCCTATCATGTTTTTTATGTTAATGTATTAAGCAAGTGCAGTCAAATAATCCTCATCTACCGTATGACCTGCAAGGAATCAAGAAAAGATTAGTCTAAACAAAAGTAATCAAATTAAAATATGCTACTAGATTTAGCTCTTTTGTACTAGGCTATAAACAAGGAAATAGCCATGTTACCACCCTTGTGCTACCGATTTGGACCAGGAAAATAAGGAGCTTGATTGCTATACTTTAGTCAAAAGAATACATCACCTAACTAGCATGATCTATTGTCTAATATAAACCAAAAACCAATTGGCTTGGAGCAGCCTTCATTACCGAATTCAAGGAGGAAAAAGAGGAATTGTTTGCTCTATAATTAATCAAATGATACACTAACATAGCTAGCATGTTCTCTTGTCTCAAACAACAAAAATCAATTGCCATCTATGGGTATAGTCAGCCGAGAATACATAGGAAAAAGAAGCCAAGATTGACATGATATTCAACTTATAAAATTCAAAGGAGACATACACCTAACTTAATTCTTGTCTTCTTCTTTCCAATTGTCAAACAAAGCTCCATTATTCTCTAGCAACCAGCCGAAAGCTTGCTGCAATTAAGGACATTATTGAGCCAATAATGAAAGCAATAAACTAAAGAAAAGAATGCCTAATCAAATAAACAATAAACAAAGCCAATCAAATTTTGAATCCTCTTTCCTTGCCTTACCTTAAGTCCAACGTGAGTTTCATTCTTTCCTTGCCAACACCTTGGCCGATTGTGTAAGTGCTCTTACTCTCTCTTTTCTTCTTCATTTGACAATTAATTCCTTAGAGCTTTAAAGCTCCATTAATGGTGTTCTAAGCTCTAACACCATTATAATGTTACTTTCCTAGTTAAATCTCCTAAGTCTTGAAGCAAGAATCATCCTAGCAACTCTTATAATTTTTACCAAGGTTAGATGCTCCAAGGAGGTTCCTAGATTCAACAACAACACAAGGAACAACAAGATCAAGTTATGGTATATTTTCATGTCGAAAATCCTAAGTAAATTCCTTAAGGTATTTTCGAGAATTATGAACTTCTAAACCAAGGTTCTCTTCATCATTTCATGAAGGAAATCTAGATCTACAATCATCTTAAGGTCTACCGAATATTCCTTGAAAAATTCCTAAGGTAAACTCTTGTAAAACTACTCCAAATCTTATTTATAAATTCTTGTTAGAGGTCTAACAAATGGATCTCCTAAATATATACAAGGAGGCCGAATTCTCTTCATCAAAATAGCATTGGAAGAGCTTGGAGTTCAAGGAGAAATCAAGTACAAGAATTGTCTTGATTTAAGGAGTAAGTATATATAATTAAGGTTTATTAAGTTTAAGCTTGATTTAAGCTTCAAACTTTGGTATAAAAATTATGTATAACCTTTAAATAAATTAAGGCCGAAAATCATAGGTTATAATGTCAAAAAAAATTATAACACATAAGGTAAGATTAATACCTTAAGGTATAAAATTGTGTCACAAAAATTAAATATGATACATATACAATCAAACCGAATTGTCTAAGAATAATATGTTCTATTTTGAGTTTATAATCATTCTAAGTCATTAGCATAATTTTTGGAAGTGTTATATGGCTTATATACATTTATAAGTATATATTATAAGGTTTAAACCAAGTTTTGAAAACTATATAGTAAAGTATTATTATGACCGAGAATGAAATGTGTTGATTGATGATTTTTGAAAGTATATAAGTATATTAGCTTATATTGTAAATTTTGGGAACATTAAAAATAGCTACAAGTATTTAAATGGCTAGTTAAATAAGTTATGTGGCAAAAATATAAATTTTGAGGAGTTTGGTGTACAAAATATGAAAGCAGAGAGTTTAAGGGTTGTTTGGTATAATTATGGTATAATATAAGGTAGGAATTAATATTATGAATTTTGGTGAATTTAAATAAGTGTTTAAATGTTAAAATAACATTTTATAAAGTTTTGGGGCTATTTTGTAATTATTGGAAAGATTAGAGTGATAACCGAGATTAACTATGAATTTATGAATATATTAAAGTATTAATTATGAAATTAAGTCTTGGTCAAAGTGTTGACCAAAAACTTTGGGTTAAAATGATTTATGACATAACATATTAAGCTTATAAAAGATTTTGGGGTGAATATGTAATTTATGAAAGTTTATATGAAAACAGAATTTAACATGGGGCGGAAATATAAATTGAAGGAAAATATGGGTTCTTTCGGTATTTTAGAAAATTAAATGTTAAAACTATAGCTTATAAGTTAATATGTAACTTATATAAAGTTTTAGGGTTAAATTGTAAATAAAGGAAATACATATTAAAACCGAAATTGATTTGGGGCGAAAGTGTGATTTACGAAAATATATGGGTCACTTGGTTATTTTCACAAATTAAATATTAAAACTATAGTTTATAAGACAATATGTAACTTATATAAAGTGTTGGGATTGAAATGTAAATTTAAGAAAAGTATATGCTAAGACCGGAAGTAATTGAGGTCATTTGGTAATTTATAAAAACTAATATATTGGTTTCGCAATTTCCGAAAGTTAATATGGATAATTAGTAAATTATGAAAGTTATATGGTTATTTGGTAATTTATAAAGATTAGTATATCAAGTTTGTAAATACCGAAATTTAATGTGGCATTTGGTGAATTAAAGGCTATGTGGTTATATAATAATTTGTGAGAATTAGTGGGTACAAATGTAATTTCCGAAAATTATATGGTCTCTTGGTACTTTACAAAGTTGATGTGTTCATTAAGTAATTACCGAAAACATAAGGATGGTTTTGTTATTTAATTAAGAAAGGAATTGAAACTAAGCAATATAATGTATTATGCTATATTAAGGAGTATAATATAAGGTTTTTAAAATAATTGTGGTTATAATAAAATAACCGAATCATATTGGTATATGGACTAAGTGAAAATAATTATGGATATATGATTAATGAAATAAAGATATACAGTACAATGAGAATTCATTATCACATGTGAATATCACATAAAATAACGAACTGTTGAATTACCTAGAGTCACTGTAAAATAACAGGGGGAAATAAGGGACATACATGATTAGTATATTACAAGTATTAGCTCTACAGTGACAGTACTGTAATATTTAGTGAATAGTTATGTTAATATTACCCAGTATTGCATGTTTATATAACAGCGTACGGGAAGGAACTACTGAACAGGAATTTGTCAAGCTAGCAGTTACTTGGTGAATGGTATGTTAACTGTGTGGTATGAATGTCCTAAGGATTTTCCTAAGGTCCAGACGTTATGTGTTTAATTGTTTAAGAGCGATATCTGTGATTTTATGTATATGATATTGTATACTGTATTGCTCCACACTATTGCGTTGTATTTTTACGCGAATGTCTTATGACTGGAAGTTTATACATCTAAACTGGAACAAGACTAACTGACCTTTAGGTATTATTGAACCTAACTGATGGTCAACTGTTATAGTCTTACTTCAAGTATTGGTTATTGTACCACTGACTAAAGGGCTAACTTATAAAGAGAGGAATCCAAACTGTTTCGACTTTCTGGTTGCGCATCGTGATCACTACGAGAGACTTCAATGGGGAGTCACTCAAGGGAATCCATCAGCCACATTCGGGGATGGCGGAGGGCACTGCCGTTGGTGCACAGGTTCGACCGGATCGGTCAATATATTATCCAGGGCCATAAGGTCAGCTGGTAACGGTTCCATTGGAACCCAGGGGACTATCGTCCATTAATAAGTTATTAAGGGTTGTCTTAACTTGACGCCTGAGGTGGAATTTAATTGGAAAAGGTTAAGTGATTGGTTTAGAGGATAAGGGCCAGGTCGCCAACTAACAAGTACGGTTTACTACGCGTATCTTGTTTGGTTATTGTTATGGATTATTGATGTGTGATTATTGGTTATTGCTATGTATTATTGATATGTGGTTATTGGTGTTGTGTACTATTGTACACTGATGTTTGCAGGTGAACTGTTATGTGAATGTTTAATGTTTACAGTTATTACTGTTATTATTGTAAACCGGTATTTCATGTAATGAATCTAATATCAAGATGGCTAAACGACTTAAGGAATCTAGATGATTTAAGACTACATTTAGCATACCAGCATTTCGATTGTTGAGCCCTTCAATGGGCCAAACATTCCAGGTTATTGAAGAAGACTCAAGCTGGAGTGCGGGACACGGAGGTAGCTGATGTGTTTTCAACAAACACCTTTGCTTTTATTTTGTATTGTATTAAGGAGGTTGTTGTATTCAGTTAGTTGCTCATTTAGTTGGATTTGGTTTGTAATAATTAGAGTGCTCAGTATCTGTTCATCACAGTGTGAGGAGTTAAGGTTGTTGGATGGATGTCTTGTTACTCACAAGGGTGAGTAACGGCGTGTAACACCAAGGTAGATAGTTTTATTTTCCACTGCGAATTATTATTTATTATGCTACGACATGCGACGATATTACAGGTTTAGGATTAGGGGTGTTACAGTACCGCTCGATCTTTAATTTGTCGCTCTGGTTTCTTAGCTCAGCGATCGTTCTTCTTTTCTCCAACAGATCCAACTCGTCCCTGATCTTTTCATAATTTTCCTTCTCAGTGTCAACTCTTGACGAAGGGAACATGACTTCAGCAGGTACCACCGCTTCTAGACCATACGTCAGCCTATATGGTGTTTCTTTCATTGATCCTCTTTTTGTCGTTCTATAATAAGACTTGAAGAAAAATTTCTGCTCACTTTCCCTTTTTATTGTCCAACTTTTTCTTTAGAGCTTTCACAATTTGGCCATTTGTGTTTTCTACTTGACCATTTGCCTGAGGGTGTGTTATACCCAAAATTTTGACCCCCCGGAGTAGAGTCTCTAAGGCATAAGTGTCGTAAAGGGTATTTTGGTCAAATGATGAGGAACCCCGGTTCGATCGGCGCGTTCCGGAGTGTTAGTGACAGTTTAGCCATTACAAGGGGCATTTTCAAAATTTTAAGGGCTCATGAGCCACCCCGTAAGCTTTCTCTCTCTTCAAAAAATGACTCAAATCAACTTGGAAAGCTTTGAAATTTTAATACATTATAGAGGATGACATTTAGAGCATATGGCTTTGGAATTTTGATTTTTCAAATTCCCAATTATTTTATAGTAATTTTTGGTTGAATCTAACAAGAATTTGAAATTAAAAATATTCCATTATCCTAAAAATCTAATTTCTCCTTAGAAAAATCAGAAATATCCTCCTCTACACATGGTTAAAATTTCATAGTCAAAATCACTCTAGAAGTCACTGGTCCAAATCTCAGTAAACTTCAGTTTTTACCGAGTTTACTCTATCTTTGGTCCAAAAAACACAGCCGCCACAAGTCTCCCACGTTTTTCAGCACCCAAACACCAAATTCACATCGAAAACCTTCCAAAATCACCATCAAAACACTTTTTCCAACTCCCATTACATCAACCATCGTCAAACCCTCACCAAACACCATCATAACATGGAGAAAAACAAGAAAATAAAGGGGTCAGAAGCTCAGGTCGAACTCAATCCGGAACCGGCATCATCGAGGCCTCCGAAGAATCCCGACGTGAAGGAACACCTTGATTCCGAAAGTAAAACAGGTTAGAATCTCGCTTTTCTAACTTCATTTAAATTTACTAACCCTCTGTTTAAAGTTGGGATCGAACCGACTGTTTTCGGCTTCGGAATCGTTGTTCGTCTCAGTTTCTACCTAATAACTTGTTTGCTAAGTTTCATCACTAATTCGAATTCATACTGAAATCTTTTGATCACTGACATATTTGAAATCTTTCAGGCTACGCACCCATAAAATTTGCCCTAAAAACACCACCGGGAACAGCCCAAACGCCGTCGTCTGAGGGCGGTCCGCACCCACGGACGCTACATTCGTGGTCCTAGATGCCCTGTCCGTAAGCGCGAACACTCTCAGACGGTGGCAGAAGTTTTAATTTTTCAAAATTAGGATTTTTCAAAGCATGTACGGGCCCACATACGCCCTGTCTATGGCCCCAGATGAAATACCCCAAACCTTAATGCGTTAATTAATTATGTAATTTGTAATACCCCAACCCGAAATCCAATAAACTGAACGGCGATCACTCCCAAATAAAATACAACTGCAGTGGAAATAAATACAACAACGGGCGGTATTACAATGCCGTTGGCCACCCTTGTGACCAACAAGGCTAAGTCCAAATACAATCCTCAAATGTCACGGTCTGGAATACAGATACAACCCGAGATACTAGGAATCAATCTCAAAGTACAATACTGAAATAAAACAAATAACTAATAGTAGACTCCCAAAGCTTGGTCTACCCCACCTACACTCAGTGCGGTGATCTCCTCAACTTCAGGTACCTGAAAAATGGGGGTGCCCCCAAAGGGGCTCAGCAAACAATGCTGGTATGGAAAACGTGCAGCCCATCGTCTACCGGGCCACACCAACTACTTTGTCGAATACATGCAGTTCATTTTTATAAAGCTGTAAAAAAGCATAGTCTGATAATAACAAGTATCCATACAAGGACAATAATGTCACATAGAACAAGACACAGAAGGTCGAGTTAGCTGAACTGAAATTCTTTACTGATAGTCGGTCCACACAATGGGACTGACAGTTATAACTGAATATTGAAATAGTGGAGGTATAGTGACCTCGTTATAGAGAAAGGTTGGGTATAAAAACCCCAGGAGATAACGTAGTTAAACCCTGAACTGAATGGCGTGGGAAATAAGAACCCACTAGAGGAATAAAGTCTTCCTCGAACTGAAGGGCATTTGAATCCCGGAAGGAATAAAGTCTTCCTCCCAACTGAATGTTCCGTCGCGACGTAGATAGGAGACGACCTGAGACAGGTACAGCTCCTGTAGCATGCATGGCCAGATCCAACTGGGCTCCTCATTCTCGTAGTATAGAGTTGTTAAGTGTCATATAAAGACGTTAAACAAGAACACAATGTGTATTGTCAATTATCACGTTTAGGATAATGACGTTTGTTATAATCTGAAGTTAGTGAGAGACTTGAGTACAAGTCCTCGGTATACTGAAACGCAGGTATTTAATCCACTGGTATAGTAGTGTTTGTATGCGTGGGACATACACGATGTAGTCAGCAACATTCACGCACATAAAATAATACCACAGTGTGCAAGAGTAAAACAACAGTTTACATTAATTATCTTGGTCGTTATTTCAAACAACAGATAGCACACAAGCCGGTGTAATCCGGTAGAAAACAGGTTGCAAGAATCCCATACCGTTCACCGTAGGTTGCAGTTGATTATACCCTGGTCAACGTCTGGTCAAACAAAGTCCTAGAATAGGATTAACTGAGAGGGTTAATTTATGTTACCCTTATATAATAATTCTATTGGATCTTTTAACAAATTTCATATTGTTATTTCATGTGAGGTTTATTTCTTTTAATCACCTCATGATTTTATGTATAACTTATTTGTTATTCCTTTTGATTTATTTATAAATCCTTTAATGCACATATATGTGTTTATTGCATTTGTTGTTTATTTTATTTGTCTAGGTGACATAACAACTTATAATTCCTTAACTATTTTATATGTCATACATAGACATAGAATTCTTATAGTTTTATTATTCTCCTTTTTAACCATAAATAATATTTATTGTTTATCTTTTAATTCCTTATAACCATGTAAGCCATGGTTTTAATTCCATAATTCCTTTAATCAAAATTCTTTCTTCTAAATTCCTCAAAATATCCATGTAGGACCTATATTTATTTTAATCTAAATTCTTACTCTTATATTTCGGTTATTTACAAAACAACCACACAAATTCATAAACTTTATATTAAATTCTAATCTCTTTATATTATAGAGTTTTAATTTTTATTTACTAAATTACAAAGCCATCCTAATATTTTGGTTATATAGCTTTTTAATATTATAACTCTCAAAAATTACAACTTAGCCTCTTAAATTCTCGGCTTTAATAATTTATTTCTTATAATTACAATAACACACAAAATCTTAAACTTTTACATAATGTCATGTAAACTATAGTTTTAATTCTAATTCTCCATAAATGCCGAATATATATTTATAATTCCTAAATTACCAAAACTAACCCCAAATAATTCGGCTTTGGTCTTGAACTTTCCATTAATTACATTTTCATCCCAAAACTTTATAATAGTTACTTAATAACTTATAACTATAGTCTAAATATTTAATTCCTTAAAATTTCGAAAGTGAACCTAATAATTCTCTTAATTATGAATTCGCCACTAATAAATTCTAAACTTTCATAACAACTTTTATAAATTACATAATAGCCCAAAACTTTATAAAAAGTTATTTCAAAGCTTGTTTAAATTATCTAAAATTCTTAAACTTAATTCCTAACCTTATATATTATTAATTACACCAAATACCCCTTTAGCTCTCGGTTTTTCACAATAAGTGTACCAAAACTTTGTAAAAATTACATTTAAGCCACATAACTTATTTAATTAGTCATTTAAGCTTTAGTAAAATATTTTTAACTCACCAAACTTTATGATATAAGTTTATATACCTAAGTAGGTCATTAATACCTATTTAACACTTAGGTAATTCGGCCATATTTATTTAGTGACCATATAGTATATGAAAGTGGATTTATATGTCATAATAAATGTACATAAATTCATATGAGTCATATAACTCATGTAAAAATTATTGTAATGTCTTATATTGATTCTTAGCTTAAAATAAAGCATTTTTTGCCCTAGACTTTTCGGCCTTAATTAATTTGTAACATAAACAAATTCTATGACACAAAAATGTGTCTTAAGGTAAATATTTTCTATATATGTTATAGATTATATTTTAGGCATATAAAACCATATAGTTTCGGTATTATTTAGCCTAGGAGATGTACATAATTTTTGTACAATTTTTAGAAGCTTAACAAAGCTTATAACATAAAGATTTACTTAGTAACTTACTTCTTAACAAAGGTGGTTAAGTGCTTGAACTTCTTCTTGAATCTCCAAGCTTTCTCCTAGGTAGACTTGATGCTCCTCTTCGGTTTTATGCAAGAGGTGAAGGTGTTTAGGAGTTAGATCTTCAACAAAGATCTTAAGTAGATTTGTAAGTAGTTTTACAATACTTTACCTTAGACTTTTTCTCATATAATTTCGGCTCACCAAAGGTAGATGGAGAGCAAGTTTTGCTTCATCAAAATGAAGAAGAAAAGAGACTTAGAAGAGATAGAACTTGGTTACACACAAAAATGTGTTTTAAGGATTTTCAAGCTTTAAACCTACCTTAAGATAACCTTGAGATGCTCCTTGGTTTAATGTTGGTTTGGACAATCCCCTTGGAGAACTAAATGTGGCCGAACCCACCTTGATATGCTAGGAAGAGTTTTGCTTCAAGACTTGCCAAGAAATGCTAGGAAATTACCTTAAGATAGAGATAGAAGTTAAAACTCCATTAATGGACTTAAGAGTTTCAAAGGAAGAAGATGAAGCTAGAAGAGAGAGGAGGGAGCTTACCAAACCGTGCAAGAAGAGGGCAAGGAAGAAAGTGAAGCTCACTCACGTAATGAAAGAAGGCATTTGGAAATTGATTTTGTTTTGTCAATTTTTAATGTCATTTGACAATTCTTTTCCTTAGTTTAATTCATGGTTGATTGGCTCAATAAATGATCTCTTTTCCAGCCTAAAAACCGGCCATGTGGAGTGACTAAGCAAGAGTTGGCAAGGCAATTATTTGGCTAGAAGACAAGGTGAGAAAAGGTGAGTTTATTCCTTTCATTTTTCAATGTCAATTGACTTGTCTTCTTCTTCATGTAGGGCACGAATTGGAGGCTTGAATGGAGCTCAAAAACCGGTGGAGAAGAGCTAAGAAACAAGCAAGGAAGGTTACTTGCTTAAGAAATCAAAAGGCAAAAAGAAAAGGAATCTACTTTTGCTTTTAGCATTTGTTTTTGTCTAGCCAACTTGGCCATGTTCTCTAGCATAATTTCGACAGCTCTCTGGTCAAATGAGTCACACATTTCTTTGCCATTAAGTATTATAGCACATGGGATGATGAGTCATTATGTTTTAAAGCCTTTTATAAACTTTTAAGGCAAAGTTTATACTAGTTTTTGCCCTTAAAATCGGCCCCTATAGAGCACCTTGTTGACTAGTCACACCAACTGATTTAGAAGGTCATTTTAACCCTTTTTAAGATTACCAATTCGTGGCATGTCGAAAACTACAAGGTAATTGCGTAAAACGCATTTTCGTGACACCCGAAGGTGTGTTTTTGTGCTCTAAGGAAATTTTGGGAAACCAATTGTTTTTATGAGTTCCAAGTGTTTGTAAACACTTATTATAGTAAATAAACATATAATAAGATGTTACATTGGGTTATATGAGGTTATATCAACCCATGACATAATTTACGGGCCATCGGGACACACCCGGGCAAAAAGGAGCGCTAAGAAATCCTCCTGTGGTTTTTTGCTGAATTTTGAGAAACCACTTCGTGGGTTCTCTTTATAATGGTTAATAATGATGTTAGGAACTCAAGGAATTAATTTTATAGGAGTTCGTGCCACCTCGGCACTCTTCCGGACTTTTCGTGCTTTAAGGAGCGGGTGTGAGCACTCCCGAGCATTTTGCGTATTTGACTGAATATAGCTTAGGGAATATATTTGTATATTCATATAATAATTGTATGACCATTTAGTTTGAATATTAGAGGGTCATACAAGGTCATGCTTGATCACATGTTTCTAAGGCGTTTTAGCGTTTATGGTGAAACGACTATTTTTACGTAACGTTTTCATGCATGGGTTTGCATGCGTACGTGAACTGATTTATGTTTGGATTATATTCCAATAAATAATGATTTAATAATATTATTTAGATTTGGGGTATTTCATAATTATAATTTTCTAAGGCTAATTAAGTCCTTAAGATCATTGGTGAAGAAATGAAAACCAAAAAGAAAAAGGAAACGCGTAAAAATCACAAAACGTGAAAATACGTATTTAATTATTTTAGGAGGTACATAACCTTCATTAGGGCTATAAATATATTTTTATACCTTAATTACACATTAAGAACATGTGGGAAAAATTCCGGAAGAAAACGGATCCAAACAATGCGTTAAAACGCTAACGGAGTCTTAAAGCGCGTTTTTCGAGAAAATCCGAAAACATGACTTTAAACAGTTAAATGACCCCGTAAAAATAATAGTTGATTATGTAATAATAATTAAACATTATGGGATTTTAATAACCATTAAAATTAAAGGAATGAGAAAATTCCAGAAAACGGTCCCAGTTAGTGAACAGTGCTAAACCGGTAAATAAACGAGCGTTTCCTGTTAAAAATGAAAAACGCTCCAGCGTGTTCAGTTTAGTGGGCCGTTTTATTAATGTAAACAGCTCACTCACACATGACTAGTAACTAATTAATAGAGTCAAAAATACAAACACCACTTATACCCTTATTCTCTCTCTCCTCCCTTATTTCCTTTTTCCCCTCTCTTCCTCTCTTTCCCTCTTTCCTTCTTTCTCCTCCACCGATTTCCCTTCTCCCTCTCTGCTGGTTTGGGCGTTTTTGAAGCTTCCATGGCTACTCCATGTTCAACCTCATGCCCAAGCTCCATTTGAGCTCCAAATCAAAAACAAACCACATATTCTTCTTCCTCTCATCTTCCTCTATCATCCTCTCTTTTCAAAATTCCAAAAGGAAGAAGTTGACCTCCATGGGTTTTCCCCATTTGAAGAGAAAATGGCACCAATGTGGAGCTTGGAGTCTCCTCTTTCTTCTAAGGTAAAAATTTCCAAGAGAAAGTCATTTTTCCTTCACCTCTTGGTGTAATTGATTTTTCACCATTTTGATACCTTGTTTTTCTTCTTGTTCTTGAGCTCCAAATTTATCCTTCAATGGTGGAGTAGCTCCCTTCTTGATTCAAGGGAGAAAAACCCTCTTGAAAAGCTTATAAAAGGTAAACCCTAATTCTAGCCCTTTGATTAAATTGAGTTTCTAAGGGTTTAGATAATTAATTGTGTATGTTTTGTGTTCTTGGGTGTTGGGATGGAGTTTGGAAACTCCATACCCTCTGGACCGATTTTTGGAGGAGATGAGGAGCAAGAGTTGAATTAAGGGACTTGTAAGATTAAGGTAAGGAATCCCCCTTAAACCTTGTTGTAATTGTTCTAAGTGTTTGGGATGGGTAAACAATTTAATGAACCCAAAATTGTGAGTTGAAATCTATGTTGTAATGTGTTTAGTTGGTGTTGGAGAGGTTTGTAAATTAATGTTGAATTGAGGGCCTTAAGAGCCAAATGTTTTGAGTTTGAGATTTATTTTGTGGTTGTGGTGTTTTTGGTGATTATGTGGATGTTGATGAGGTTTGAGGATTTGTAATATGCTGTTAGGACCCTTGTAAGGGTGTGGCTAGATTAGGGATGAAAATGATGAAAATTGATGAGGATGAATGTGTAAGGTTATGGGGAGGTTATGGCAAAATTCTAGTAGAAAATGATGTTTGATGATGGTTGATGAATGAGAGACCTTAAGTGTTTAATGGGGTTGTTTAATGTGGAGAGAGTGCAATAAGGATAGCAAAATGGTGCTTGATGATTTGAGATTTCAAGGATTGAGTGTAGAGTTTTTAGAAGTGCAATTCTGGTTGAAAATCACCTCTGTTAGCTGGATTTTAGGGTACGTCCGAACTTCCGTCCGGACTTGGAAGTTCGGACATGCCCCGTCGTTTTATAAAATTTTCGGAATTTCAGTTGTGTCCGAACTTCCGTCCGAACTGGGAAGTTCGGACACTCGAAAAATTTTCCCAGGCTATTTAGTCTCGACTTGTGTCCGACCTTCGATGTCCGGACACAAGTTCGGACGCCTGTAAGTTTTCTTCAGATTTGGCCGCAACTTGTGTCCGAACTTGGAAACTCGGACACAAGTTCGGACAGTTGGAAATTTCCTTTGGATTTTGCTTCGACTTGTGTCCGAACTTCAAAGGTCGGACACAAGTTCGGACATTCACCAGTTTTCACCCATTTGAGTCTCGACTTGCGTCCGAACTTCCGAAGCTCGGACACAAGTTCGGACATAGTGTAATTTTGAGCAAAAACTTTGTTTAAGGGTAGGGAATGATACCCAATGATGGGGATTGATAAGTAATGATGTTATAAGGTTGTTAAGGATATGTTAAGTAAGTTGTAATGGTAATTAAGTGGTGAAGAGTTGTAGTAAAAATGTGAAAGTAAACAAGTTAAAAATGTAAAGTTATAAAGCTACCGAACGGGGTTAAGCATGGGCGCATTAGTCGTTAAATAATTATGTTACCCCAATATTAATAAAGAAAGTTATAATGTTACCAGTTGTCCAAAGAGTTCCAAGGGACATGTGACGGCACATTAGAGTGCACCTTCGGTGACAGGTATGGTTTTCTTGCAACCTGTGTCCTACCGGATTACACCGGCTTGTATGCCAATGTGTTTTTCTGTGTGTTTGCCACCTTGCAAGATAAAGCATGAAATGAGTTTACAGTAATTCATTATTGTGGCGTAATCAATTCCGATACCGCTTAACCTTAATTATGTGTTAAATAATAGTTAACCGACCTTAGGTTCACATAAGAGATCGGTATTCGGAATAAACGTCCCAACCCACGGGAACGTTCTAACTACGGCTATCCGTGCGTTATTGTATGTTGTGACAATGCGTGATGTATGTGACTTGTTTAATATGTTGTTGATGTTGGATACTGTTATCCGTGTTGTGAAATGGGATATGATCTCCCTTATGTGTCTAACCGAGTTAGTAACACTATGTGATGTATGTATGTGATAAGTTCCATAAGGGAACCTCTAACTAATAAGTGTATGTTATGTATGGAGAGGAATCCGGTTGTTCCGGTCGCGCGTATTGTTTGGGAGTTAATATATATATGTGAATTAACTCCCATCCTGTTATGTTAGGGTTGTTTTCCTTCATTGGATTTCGACCTCCCACTAGCTTAGCCAAAGCTTACCTACCCGACCTCCACATCGGGCTAGGAGGGAAATTATGTATAATGTTGGTAGGGTGTCGATGCCTAAGTTCGCTACGACTCCCTCTTTGTTATGTTACGGTTGTTCTTCCTCCTGGAATTACAACCACCCACAAGCTTAACCAAGGCTTACCTACCTCATCACTATTGGACTTAGGGGGAAACTATGTATGTTGTGATCGGTCCTATATGAGGCCGCCACTCAAGTAAAGGAAATGTATGTATGTTGTGCTCGGGCTTATATCACCCCGGCATTCCCTAAATAAAGTTATACCTCTCAGAGAGAGAGAAATTAAGTTGAGTATGTTATAAAGTGAAGTGTGTTAATTGTGTTTGTTCCCTATTAATGATTGTTTGCTTATAAGCATGTTATGTGTGTGTGAGTTTGTGCATGTTTGAAATAAATCAACCGCATGCTAAGACGACAAATAGTTGTGCGTGGCCCGGTAGCATGCGGGCTGCGGGATTACCATACCAGCAAAGGTGCTGACCCCCTTTGGGGGCTCCCATATTTTCAGGTACAAGGAACTGGAAGCCGTTCGAGAGAGTAGGACGGGGTAGTTGTTTGTATGTGGTAGTCATGAGAATTGTGGATATATTATAGGCGTAGTAAGACCGAAAATGTATCGGCGTTAGTTGGTAATTACTCGGTACAGTTGTAATGTAAGTGTATAATGGATGTTGAACACGGAACGGAATTTATGTGTAGTTGCTCGGGAATTTAGTCCATCAGACCGGTACGATGTATGTATGTTAGCCTTGTTAGCCACGTGGGTGGCTAACGGCGTGTAACACCAAAGAGTTAAGTGAGGGTGTGAGTTATGTTTTCCGCTGCTAAGTATTGTTAAGTGTGTTATTTGTAGTTGGGGTGTTACACCAGACTTTTCAAATTTTTGTTTTCTCGTTCTTTCGACTTTTCTAACTATTTAGGTTAACTAGGGTCCGTGGTCTCAGACATTAGGTCCGTGACGGCGAACAGAACTAAATTTTGACCTAATTCGACTTCTGAAACCCTATTTTAGGTAATTTCAATTTCCACTTTAATTTTCTGTCAAAATGTTAAAATACCAAAAAATCAGAATCATGAGCACTTAGGTTAAAACGACCTCGTAATAAGCTGTAAATAATCTAAGTAGAGGAAAAATGACCTAGAAGGGTAATGAAAGTAATTTGAACCCTAAACAAGTCGAATACCAAGCCCCCGAACCCGAACTCTACCTTTCCTAATTACCCTAGGTTAAAATTAGGTGACGACTCCAGATAGGTTCCAGTGAGCTAACTTAGGTTCTAATAATTATAGTTATATGACTTAGTTATTAAACTTAGGTTATAAGTGGACCTAGAACCCAATTAGATCCTAATCAACCCAAATCAACATAGGATAGTGGTTCAAAAATCGAGGCTCACAGGGTGAGCTACTAATAAAACCTTAGGTCGATCTTCCAGTCTTCACAAAACGCCCGAAAGCTTTTCAATTGAACTGCGCTTTGTTGTCTGTTATTATCACCCTAGGTAGCCCAAACCAACATATTATGTTTTTCTATACAAACTCATCTATTTTTCGGGAGGTTATTTTGACCTCAGGCACAGGCTCCGCCCATTTGGTAAAGTAGTCCACCGCTACATACATATACCTGAATCTTCCGGGTTAGGCTTCTAGAAACGGGACAATATTCAATCCCCATTTTGCAAAGGGTACCGGGGAAGTTATAGACTTCATCTCTGCGGGCGGATTTCCAATCCTTGGGCCATGCTCCTGACATTTGATGCACTCCTTAACATACTTCTTACTATGTTCTTGGAACGTTGGCCAGAAGTAACCCTTCCTCTTTCCCCTTGGTGATTACCACGTATTCCATCATGCACCTCTTTGATAATTTCCCAACCCTATTCCGGAATTATACACTTCAGGGATGGTCTCTCGAAAGATCTTTTGTACAACTGATTTCCATCAAAAAAGAACGATGCTACCCTTTTTTCCACGGTTTTGGCATCTTTTGGGTCTTCCGAAAGTATCCGTTCTTGGATATACCGGATGATAGGAGTCATCCACGATTCTCCTGAATGGATTTCTTCTATAGTCATCATTCTAATATCAGAGATTCCGGAATGTCTCCTTACTTACAATAGCACTTCTTCCAGAATTCCTTCCGCCACACTAGTAATTTGGCAAGAATAGCAACCTCCAAATTTTGCTCTCTTGGAATGTGCTTGTGATCACACTTTGAAAATTTTGCTGTTAAACTTTGCACTTTTACCAGGTAGTGATTTTCTTCTTTGGCCTCAAAAATGTTCTCGCTTTGTCTTGCTACAAGCAAAGAATCAGTTCGTATTTTCAAATTTGCAACATATTTCACTTTAGTTAAGTGATAAAGCTTTTCAGAAAAAAGAAGGAGTTCTTATTTTATTATTTGAGATTGGCGTATTATGTAAAAAACCTGTTGCCCCTAGGGCGGAAGCTATTTCCAATCCCTGTATTAATGCTTCATACTCTACTTCATACTCTGCTTCATTGTTCGTCACTTTGAATTCCAGCCTAACTGAGTAGTTCATCTTTCTTTCGTCAAGAGTTTTAATCTCCACACCTACATCTGCCCCTGACTTGCACCGGGCCCCATCCACCCAAACATTGTAAGGCACTTCTCGCTCTTCTGTAAGTGAAAAGCTTGCTACAGTGGTGAAATCCGCTAACACTTAAGCTTTTATCGCGACTCGCGGAGTATAGTGTATTTCAAACAGTGTGAGCTCGAATGTCCAGCTCACCATTCTTCCTAAAGCATTGGGATTGTTTGCAATCTTCTTCAGGGGCCAATTGGTCTGGACAAAACATTTTCAATGTTAGTATATCTTGTCTCGGTGGTAGTTAAAATTTTCCCGGTGTAATAAACCGGAATCTCCTTTCGTGCCTCTTCATTACCAAGACAACTACCATAACCCACTCTAAAACTGACAGATATATGAATAAGTCTTCACCCGGGGACGGAACCCCTAGCTTTGGAAGTTCTTGGAGCATCTTTTTTATTTGTTCAAACTCCTCCACACATTCCGGATTCCACTGGAATTGCTTATTCTTCTGAAGTGTATTGAAAAAGGGGACGGACTTTTCCTGGAGTTTAGAACGGAATCTACTCAGGGCAGTGAGTCTTCCATTCAAATCTTGCACATCTTTGATACTCTTTGGTTGAGGAAGGTCTAGGACTTCCTGGGTTTTTTCTGGGTCAACTTCAATTCCCCTTTGTCCCACTATAAAACCTAAAAATTTCCCCCGGGTCACGCCAAAGACACATTTTTCTGGATTCAACTTGATTCTAAATTTGTCCAACGTATCAAAAGTTTCCTCCAAATCATTCATGTGTTGCCTCACTAAATCACTTCTTACTACTATCCACATAGGCCTCGACGTTCCGAGATTGTTGATCATGGAACACTTCATCAATCATGCGTTGGAAAGTCACATCCACATTCTGTAATCCTAAAAGGCATGACTTTATAACAGAATATTCCGGACGAAAAAATAAAAGATGTTTTCTCTCGATCATTCTCGTTCATCATTATCTGATTATACCCAGAGAATGCATCTAAGAAACTCATTACATTTCTTTGTGTTGTTGCCATCACTAACTTTTCTATGGATGCAAGTGGATAAAAGTATTTTGGCAAGCTTTATTTAAATCTGTAAAATCAACTAACATTCTCTACTTTTTGTTCACTTTTTTCACCATTCAACGTTTGACAACCACTTTGATAAGAAACCTTTTATAATGAACCCTGCCTGAAGAAGATTGTCCACTTCCGTCCGGGCTGCTTCCTCCCTCTTTTCCCATTATTCTCTTCCTTTGTCTGATGGCCGGGAACTTTGAATCAACTTTCAAGTTGTGACGAAGAATGCTGGCATCCAACCCGGGCATGTCTTTTGGGCTTCAAGCGAAGGTCTCTCTTCTTTTTTCCAAAAATCTCATTAAACGAGTCTGTTCACTACAATCAAAGGCATTTCCAATTTAAAAATTTTGAGGAATCAAATTTTAAAGGTACATCTTTCAGAAGATCCAGCGGAGTTAGGATTTTTTCTGGCTTTCCTAACCGTGTCGGGCCCTTAATTTTCCCTCCTCGTACTCCCGAGAAGTTCCAGCCTCCTTTACCACATCATCCTCTGGAAACCTTTCTACGATCCTTAACTCGCACACTCGTGCAGTTTTTAGATTCCAGGAATGGACACCAATCTTCCAGACCTTGTCAGATACTTCAGCATGAGGTAAAATGTGCTACAGACAGCTCCAAAGGCATTGATGCCCGGTCTCCCCATGTATACGTTGTATCCTGACAAATCTCTTAGTATGTACAGAGTTATTCTTTCTATTCTCCTGTCATTCTTTTGCCCTAGAGTCATGGTGACATCCACGCTACCGGAAGCCTGTGTCGTGATCCCTCCTATAAAACCTCCAAAGGTTGCAGTGAAGGGTTTGACCCTTTCTTCCGGAACTTCGAGTTTCCAGAATGCCTCCAATGAGATTACATTCGCTCCTGCCCTGCTGTCAACCAGTATATTACCTACCATCCTGTCATTGATTTGAGCCTGAATGACGAGGGGATCATTATGTGGAAAATAGATTCCTGCTCTATCGTCCTCTGTAAAATATATATGTGGCAGGGGCTCTTTCCTCAGATCTTGCTTTCCAGTAGCTTTTTCATGGACCTCATGCACATGCCTCTTTCTTTCATTTGTGGTGTAAGTTCCTTTTTTTGACTCCAAAACCAAAAGATTTACTGTGATTTACCTCTAGGTGAGTCTTCTCTCTTTGACCAGTCATGTTCCCCTTAACCCGTCCGGCGCTAGACCGGTTCTGATATTCATTGTTGTCCCTTTGTTGCCCGGGAGCTTCTTGCTTCTACTTCACTTACTTCTTTTGTTCATCAATTCTGTTCAACTCTCTTGACAGAGTAGCACAGTTGGTTGTCTGGTGGTTGTAATGACCATGGAATTCACACTAATCTACCGAATTTTCGCCTTGACCGAACTTCTTCAGAGGTGGCAGGTAACCTTCCCTAATTGCAGTCGACTACCGACCAGGCGCAATGTGGATAGCTTTTGCCCCATACACTGGTTTGTTACTGGTGAAGCCAGAGAATCCTTAGCATAAGGTTTATACCTTTCTCCCCAAGCCTTAGAGTTTGATGTGTCCTCGTGACTGGTACCACTGAACTAACCTCCTCCTCCCGGCTTCTTCTCATTTGAGCTTTTAAAACTGGCCACCAGCTTTTTTTCCTTGTTCTTGGAAATCTCTGACTTCAGGAATTCGTGCAACATTTCAGCGAGCTCTCCGTGAGTTTGCGGTGCTTTGGTGGAGATTTTCTCAGCAAGGATTGGATGAGCTAGCCTATTCCCAAAGGCTTTCACTCATATCTTCTCATCCCCATCGTCCACCTCAGCGACTTTCTGGGGACCTGTTCGCTGTATTCTTTCACCGATTCTCCTTTCTTCTGTCTGATATCCATCAGCTCGATGGTATCTTTCCGGATCTTTTTACTCGCCGTGAAGTAGAGTTGGAATCTCTCAGTGCGCTGCTTGAACTCACGATGGATTGCGGCTTTCGAGTGGAGATCAGTTCAACGCTTTCTTCATGAGGGTTCCTGGAAACAGATTACAAAGGGCCTGGGAACTAATTCCCTGAGTATTCATAGCAAAGATAAACTTCTTGATGTGTTGCACCTGATCTCCAGTCCCGTCATACTTCTCTATTGTTGGCGCCACAAAAAACGAAGGGAGTTTGGCCTTCCTGATGCTCGCAGTGAAAGGATAGAGAGTCATATCGATGATGTCTTCATCCTCAATAATGATCACCGGTGTTTTTTCTTTCCTCTCCACTCGTCGATACATCCTTACTCTTCAAATTGTCGATGAGCTCCTGCTAAAATCTTCCTTTGGTAATCTTGATCTCTCTCTATGAGCTCCAGCTAAAATCTTTCATTGCTTTCGACTATCTTCTCATTGACATCCTGAGAAAAAATCCTCATCATGTCATGATGATCTTGTTTTGAGATGGATTCGCCTTCAATTACATTTTCATTTCCCTTCCTGGTGCCTGGTGCTATTTTGAATCAAGAAGATGTGTTTGTGGTTAGATCATGGATGTCTTTCGACTGTTCATTCCCACAGACGGCGCCAAATGAAGTGAAGAGATGTGAACTCCACTCTGCTCTCTTGTTCCTCACTTGTGGTTTAGAGACAATAAGACAGACAGAGAAACAATGAATAGGTGAAGTGTATTTATGTGAGTGTGAGTGCTTTACATGATCGTATCTCCTATTTATACGCCCATCCACACTTATTCTAGAGTAATCTACAACATGCTCGAATCTTCTTTAGATATAACCTCCCTTTACATTTTCCTTAACTTACGCACACAAAAACTAATGGTTACTTTCCTTAACTTAATTGTCAGGTCACTTTAGTCACGACCGGTCTGTTTACACAATACTACCGGTTAAATGCCTTCACCATGCCCGGTCGTGCTAATATAATTTCAACCGGTAGAAAACCTTCCTGTTACGCCCGGTCATCACATGACTGTTCTGGCCGGTAGTCTCCTACTTCAGGGATGAAACAATTGTGCGAGGAATGGGAAATAATTATGCAAAAAAAAGTTCTTAACGCTGAATGTTTATTGTAATGTTCTTATTTTAATCATGACATCAAACTTCTCCATGATTTTACATCATTGTTCTTTTTCATTGTTTGCGAAAACTTACAGCTAAGAGCAGGATTATTCTTTTGATTGTCATTTTGCTTGATTTCCTTCTGCACTTATTCGATCCTGAGGTTTGACACTACGGCCTTAGAGATAGTTTTATTCTTTATTTGCTTAAGGACAAGCAAAAGCTAAGTGTGAGGAAGTTTGATAAGTGCGAAATACATCTATTTTTATTTCCATAATAATTCATGTCATACTTCTCACTTATCATATATTTTTCATATATTTATATTTTGATGAGAATTGATACATTTTATGTGTCTAATACAGGGAAAAGTCTAAGAAATGCATATATTTTCTCATAAGGATTCCAACGTAACAAACGGGGAGTGAAACGGAGCTAAAACAAATTATCTAGGCCTCGTTGAAGTTGTGTCCGACCATGCATCCGAACGTGCAAGGCCAGACAAAGGTCGAGACTTTCCAGAGGTAATGTCCTAACACAAATTGAGAGTCAAAACGAGGAAAATCGTGCGCGGACATTACAGAGGTGTCCGGACATACAAGTCTGGACACATGTCCGGATGCAACGAAAGAAGCAACTGGGACGCCGCATTTTGATCGAAACAAAAGATAAAAAAAATATACATCAACCGCTGTTACTATATAACATTTGTTGGGGACAGAATCAGGGCTTCACGCCTCACCCGAGAGGGGCTTTGCGCCTCTCATCCACTTTCACACTGCACAATTTACACCACCATTGACATACCACCATCGTCATCACCATCGACTACCACCACCTGCACACCATCTATCCACATATCCATATTCCACCATTGTTGCACCGACGTGAAGACGAAGGTGGAGCGGGGATCCAGAGTCAACTTGCTAACCAGAGATTTCTCTACCCCTTCTCTTATTTTATTTAATGTTGTTCTTTGTTATGTTTATTATTTTTAGAGTCATGTTAGCGTATATAGTTTAGCTCTTCAGATTAGGGTAGCAAACCAGATCTTAATATTTATTTTGTAATCTTTTCACTAATTTAATAATTCGGTAGTTTGATTCCTGTTCTTCATGCGCTTTAAATCTCTAGCTAATTATTAAAGCAATCTTTGTAGTTTTCTAATCAACATGTAAGAGCAGAGATAGATAACAAGACATAGTAAGTTAAACCTGATTAGCGACCAGAAGTGTGATCCCGCCTATAGGTTAATCGGACTCCAATAGAAACTGTTCTTTATGTGATTGGTTGTGTCCGGAGTAGAGCATCAGTTTGCTGCTAGTTCTAGCAACTAGTTAGGATTCGTTAACTTAGCCGTTGATGAATTATTTATAGTTTCTGTGTTTATTGCAGAACACTAGTGGAAAAAACGTTTTATAACACGGCTAGAAAAGGGCTTTATAACACGGCTAAAGGCCGTGTTATATGCGACCGTCATATATAATTTGTACTTTATAACACGGTTGAAAGTCGTGTTATAATATCGACTATATAACACGGCTTTCAACCGTGTTATAAATCTACTTTTAAGCGCCAAAAATATAAAGTTTTATAACACGGCTGTCGCTTAGGCGTGTAATATAATGTTGTTTTGTAACACGGCTAAGCCATGGGCGTGTTATAAAGTCCAGAATTCGGTGGCATTTTATACCACGGCTACTGTGGAGCCGTGGCATAAAATTACACTATATAACACGGTTATAGAGTTAGCCGTGTTATATAATGAGCTTTTATGCCACGGCTCAGAAACAGCCGTGGTATAAAATGCCACAAATTCTGGACTTTATAACACGCCTATGGCTTAGCCATGTTATAAAGTTGCAGTTTTTTTTTATTTTTTCTGTTTTTGCTTCTTTCCCAACATTTGACAGACGCATCCTCGCATTCAAAGCCAGTGTCCGGATAGCGTAGACTCTGTTACGAAATTTGCAAACATAGGGGCAATCCATGCGGGTTTGAAGAGGTTAAACAACAAGTAAAATCACTCAAAAAAACATAGAGAATTAAGCGCACAAAATCAGAATTTCTAAACTCCCCATAGCTGAACAACAAAGTCGAATTGGATAACCACCTACCTCTTTTTAAAGTGCCGAACGATTCTGAATTGTAGAAGAACGAACCAGCAAGCAAACCACAACTCAGATCCGCACAAACAATCACTGAATTTGTAATGAATCAAGCCACAAAATTAGAAACCGAAGAACTCAAGCCAGAGCACAAAACTAAGAACGAAACTCATAACTAACCTTGAATTTGAGGGAGAATTACACAGCATCAACCGAATTCAGCAAGAGAAGAGATTAATCTGTAGAGGGAGAGGAGATCTAGCTGAATGAAGAAGAGAAGAGGTGAGGCACAGGGAAGAAGAAGAGAGGCGCAGTCGTATGTGAGTGTGAGAGAGAGAGTCGAAGATTTGGGAGAGAGGTGCAGTCGTTCGTGAATGCGGAGGAAGAAGATTAAATGGGTTATTAGAAGGACTTTATACCACGGCTAAAGTTAGTCGTGTTATAAAGTAAAGCAAAAACGACGACGTTTTTCCCTTTTCAATGTTTCCACAGACTTTATACCACGGCTACTATTACGCCGTGTTATAAGATATAAAAGTTTGTATTTTTAAGCGGGATTTTTCAGCGCCATAAATTATGGACTTTATAACACGGCTTAATGCTTAGCTGTGTTATAAGACGCAAAAAAATTGTTTTTTTCTTTAAGCGGGATTTTTCAGCGCCGAAAATATTTAATTTTTTGATCTTATAACACGGTTAACTATATAGCTGTGTTATAAGATATAAAAATTTGTATTTTTTAAGTGGGATTTTTCAGCGCCATAAATTATGGACTTTATAACACGGTTGAATTCTTAGACGTGTTATAAGACGCAAAAAAAATTGTTTTTTTTCTTTAAGCGGGATTTTTCAGCGCTGAAAATATTTAATTTTTTGATCTTATAACACGGCTGATGCGTAGCCGTGTTATAAGATATAAAAATTTGTATTTTTAAGCGGGATTTTTCAGCGCCATAAATTATGGACTTTATTACACGGCTGAATTCTTAGCCGTGTTATAGGACGCAAAAAAATTGTTTTTTTCTTTAAGCGGGATTTTTCAGCGCTGAAAATATTTAATTTTTTGATCGTATAACACGGCTGAAGCATAGCCGTGTTATAAGATATAATTATTTTTTGTTTTTTGTTTGGCGGGATTTTGAAGCGCCAAATTCTCTAATCTTATAACACGGCTTCCTATAGTCGTGTTATAAGACAGAGCAAAACGATGACGTTTTATTGTTCATTTTTCGCGGGATTGTGGACGGAGGATCTTATAACATGGCTATCTCTTAGCCGTGTTATATGAGCACGATAGCCGTGTTATATAATATTATATAACACGCTTACGTCGTAGCCGTGGTATAAAGCCCTGTGTTATAAGACTTTTTTTTCCACCAGTGGAATTTGAGAAGAGTTTATTAATCGATTTAGATAATGAATGTTTACAAAACAATCCGGGGTGCTTCTTTAGATTTAAGTTTTAATCTTTATCTCTTAATTTTTATTTTATTTTAATTATTTTGTTATTTTATTTTTGTTTATTGAGTCAGTATTTTAGTGAAATCAAGAAAACCTTAACTTCTTAGTTTAATTTAGTTTCTCGGTTAATTAATAAATTGTCAGTTAATTGAACAAGGTCCCTGAGATCGACAACCCCACTTAATTCACTATTCCGTAAAACGATAGGTACACTGTCTAGGTGGTAGAGATAGTCACATATTTCTGCTATACCTTTTTCGTGAATACACCCAGGATAATCTGAGGTATTTTCTTAGTATAGACTATAGTGGATGATCATACGCGTGCATTGTGGGTTAAACTGTTACAGGTCAAATCAGAAGCTTCTGACTTCATCAAATACTCTGTGAATCTTATAGAAAGGCAGTTCAATAAAAAGGTTAAATGCATTAGATCCGATAATGCTTTTGAGTTAGGGAGTTCTCTAGAGGGAAAATATTTATATGCAATAAACTAGGAATCATCCATCAAACATCATGTCCTCATACATTCACGTCAATGACGACATCCTCTTCCATTGGATTCAGTTTCATCTTCAATAACAACAGACAAGATGACCCAGATTCATAAAAGATGTTTCCTAGCATATCCTCAATGGAAAAAAGTTCCTCAATATGTTCTTTATTAATGTCTTGATCAGTTGCACTAGTATGAGCAAATATCATTTGCATTTTGGTCAACTCACTTAGTGCACTAGGCAAAACTGGTAGTTCATATGATTTTATCGAAATTCCTCTTCTTTTAGCTTCTCTACCATTTCATCACAAGGATTCTGATGATATAAGATTATGTTAAGATATTCATACCATATATCTTTAGAAAAGGGAACTCTTTCTCCCATGAGACTTAATTTTTGAGCTTACCAACATGAGAGGAAAGGGTCATCAACCTCTTTGACACTCAAGATGAAAAGGTGAATGAATTCCTTACATGGGTTAATAGTGTTCAATTGGAGGATATAACTTTTTTTGCTTTCGCCGAGAATCTTGGGATACCAAAGTCAGGGACACAATGAAAGGAAAACCTACAACACATCAAATCTCAAGCTCAATGAGTCTTGAAAGACGCACACACTCAAAATTGACAAAGGATTGAAAGGATATTAATATTTTCATTGCGAAGTGTGAATTGAAGAAAAGTTTTTTATAGGATCAAGGGAGAAGATATTCAAAAGTAACTAAAATTGTGCGTTTTCAAGTGTGTGAGCTAGTTTTTGTTTATTCACCAAATTTTATTTTTAAAGCTAATTATCTTTAAAAATATACTCCCTCATGTTCATTATATGTGTCGTTTTACAACATTGCACACCAATTAAGGTGAAAAGTTTCTTCCAAAAGTACTCATGAAACTACCCATCATCATGATATTAACAGAGCTCATTTCTCTGCCATCATTATTACAAGACGTATGGAAATTGTTTTCTGTTTCCTTTCAGCCAATCCCTGTGCCGATGCTTGCATAGGAAATGCAAAAAGTAATTACATCGAGTGGGGCAGTATAAGAAACGTGTAATTAAGTAGGGGTACGTGATGGAAAATGCTGAGATAAAATATTAAAACGTCACATAATAATAGGAGGGAGTATATTGCAATTTTATTGACCTTGCATACAATGTGATTGTAATTTTCTTACTTAAAATATAAATTATTTTGATATGAGTAAATAAAGTAGTTGTTTTTTTAAAAAAAAATGGTAAGCGCCTGTGCACCTAGACTAGTGAGTTAGGTTGATGATTGTGGGTGATTCATCGTAATGAATGAGAAGCTCTTTGTAAGATACAATATTTTTCTAAAACCTTTACATTATTCAATATTCATAATTTTTTTCCCATTATATGATGAAGTTCACATATATACTATTCTGCTCAGGATTCTCTTGTCCACTTTATCTACTATACAGAAAGCCTTTCTCATGGCTGTACAATTGTATTTGAATCATAGAGAATAACTTGTTAGTCGATCTCAAGTTGACAGTCTAACCATCATTGTGAAGTTTGCATCATTCAGATTTTGTTTTCACCTAAGTACGTTGTCGTTGCAGCAGCTCCAGTAAACCCAACTAATCATATCAAATGATCAACTGAAGTACCGTGAAACAGAATCGTGACAAAAGAAAGTTTTCTTTCACAAAGAAAAACAGACATAAGAAAGTCTGTCTTATTGAACACAAGACAAGCTCATCTACGGTACTCTGGTCGACTCAAATCCTGAGGTTCAAATTGAGAACCGATCTGAATATTTCCCCAATTTAAAGGTTAATGGCAACCAAAACTGCCCCCTCGGATTCAATCATATCCAAATAAACCCTTCCTGAACTCCTGATGTGTGCTCCATCTGGTAAAAAAAATCCAAATCCAATCCAATTCAAGCCACAAAATTGCTCGAATCATTATCCATCCAACGTGACAATTATTTTGGTGCTGTCGTGCTTGTCAATAGGATTCCATATAATCTGAACATTGATTGCAGTATAAATTGTAATGGGCAACTGGGCATGTGGGATAAAAAGCACATGAGACTGAATGAGAGGACCAGAAACTTGAACTGAAGAAAGTTTACAAGTACATTTCAGGGAAAAAATTTAACGAAATTGCTCAGTTCTAAAAAGGTCTAATAAGGCGAAGTCTAAGCATTAATTTGTCATTAAGCCAAGCAATCTTCTCCAAACAGAGAAGCTTTTCTATACCCTCCTGGTCTTGAAGATGTCTATGAGACTGCAATTGGAAAAGGAGAAATAAAAATCAATTAGAACCTCGTTAGTCATATTCAAAGAGAGGCAGGCAGTAATGAAGCACGCATTAGAGAAGTGTGCGTTGTTGGATGTACAGAAATAGAAGGTGAACTGCAGCAACAGATTCTTTCCCATAAGAATTCAATTGGGCAAGAAGTGCTCCAAAAACAT
>CM041780.1:199660296-199684365 GCA_023374045.1 Limonium bicolor | reverse complement strand
TGACTGTGTGGTGTTGAAAGGTATTACGGAATATGGCATTACTTCACACCTCTTGTCATCCACACGTTAAAAATTGGTGGAATATCCCAAGCTATCTTATATTTAGTTCATGACATCAAACTTCTCCATGATTTTACATCATTGTTCTTTTTCATTGTTTGCGAAAACTTACAGCTAAGAGCAGGATTATTCTTTTGATTATCATTTTGCTTGATTTCCTTCTGCACTTATTCGATCCTGAGGTTTGACACTACGGCCTTAGAGATAGTTTTATTCTTTATTTGCTTAAGGACAGGCAAAAGCTAAGTGTGAGGAAGTTTGATAAGTGCGAAATACATCTATTTTTATTTCCATAATAATTCATGTCATACTTCTCACTTATCATATGTTTTTCATATATTTATATTTTGATGAGAATTGATACATTTTATGTGTCTAATACAGGTAAAAGTCTAAGAAATGCATATATTTTCTCACAAGGATTCCAACGTAACAAATGGGGAGTGAAACGGAGCTAAAACAAATTATCTAGGCCCCGTTGAAGTTGTGTCCGACCATGCATCCGAACGTGCAAGGCCAGACAAAGGTCGAGACTTTCCAGAGGTAATGTCCTAACACAAATTGAGAGTCAAAACGAGGAAAATCGTGCGCGGACATTACAGAGGTGTCCGGACATACAAGTCTGGACACATGTCCGGATGCAACGAAAGAAGCAACTGGGACGCCGCATTTTGATCGAAACAAAAAAAATATACATCAACCGCTGTTACTATATAACATTTGTTGGGGACAGAATCAGGGCTTCACGCCTCACCCGAGAGGGGCTTTGCGCCTCTCATCCACTTTCACACTGCACAATTTACACCACCATTGACATACCACCATCGTCATCACCATCGACTACCACCACCTGCACACCATCTATCCACATATCCATATTCCACCATTGTTGCACCGACGTGAAGACGAAGGTGGAGCGGGGATCCAGAGTCAACTTGCTAACCAGAGATTTCTCTACCCCTTCTCTTATTTTATTTAATGTTGTTCTTTGTTATGTTTATTATTTTTAGAGTCATGTTAGCGTATTAGTTTAGCTCTTCGATTAGGGTAGCAAACCGATCTTAATATTTATTTGTAATCTTTTCACTAATTTATAATTCGGTAGTTTGATTCCTGTTCTTCATGCGCTTTAATTCTCTAGCTAATTATTAAAGCAATCTTTGTAGTTTTCTAATCAGCACGTAAGAGCAGAGATAGATAACAAGACATAGTAAGTTAAACCTGATTAGCGACCAGAAGTGTGATCCCGCCTATAGGTTAATTGGAATCCAATAGAAACTGTTCTTTATGTGATTGGTTGTGTCCGGAGTAGAGCATTAGTTTGCTGCTAGTTCTAGCAACTAGTTAGGATTCGTTAACTTAGCCGTTGATGAATTATTTATAGTTTCTGTGTTTAATGCAGAACACTAGTGGAAAAAACGTTTTATAACACGGCTAGAAAAGGGCTTTATAACACGGCCTTTTATCCGTGTTATATGCGACCGTCATATATAATTTGTACTTTATAACACGGTTGAAAGCTGTGTTATAATATCGACTATATAACACGGCTAGCCGTGTTATAAATCTACTTTTAAGCGCTAAAAATATAAAGTTTTATAACACGGCTGTCGCTTAGGCGTGTTATATAATGTTGTTTTGTAACACGGCTAAGCCATGGGCGTGTTATAAAGTCCAAAATTTGGTGGCATTTTATACCACGGCTACTGTGGAGCCGTGGCATAAAATTACACTATATAACACAGTTATAGAGTTAGTCGTGTTATATAATGAGCTTTTATGCCACGGCTCAGAAACAGCCGTGGTATAAAATGCCACAAATTCTGGACTTTATAACACGCCTATGGCTTAGCCATGTTATAAAGTTGCAGTTTTTTTTATTTTTTTTTTTTTGCTTCTTTCCCAACATTTGACAGACGCATCCTCGCATTCAAAGCCAGTGTCCGGATAGCGTAGACTCTGTTACGAAATTTGCAAACATAGGGGCAATCCATGCGGGTTTGAAGAGGTTAAACAACAAGTAAAATCACTCAAAAAAACATAGAGAATTAAGCGCACAAAATCAGAATTTCTAAACTCCCCATAGCTGAACAACAAAGTCGAATTGGATAACCACCTACCTCTTTTTAAAGTGCCGAACGATTCCGAATTGTAGAAGAACGAACCAACAAGCAAACCACAACTCAGATCCGCACAAACAATCACTGAATTTGTAATGAATCAAGCCACAAAATTAGAAACCGAAGAACTCAAGCCAGAGCACAAAACTGAGAACGAAACTCATAACTAACCTTGAATTTGAGGGAGAATTACACAGCATCAACCGAATTCAGCAAGAGAAGAGATTAATCTGTAGAGGGAGAGGAGATCTAGCTGAATGAAGAAGAGAAGAGGTGAGGCACAGGGAAGAGAAGAAGAGAGGCACAGTCGTATGTGAGTGAGAGAGAGAGTCGAAGATTTGGGAGAGAGGCGCAGTCGTTCGTGAATGCGGAGGAAGAAGATTAAATGGGTTATTAGAAGGACTTTATACCACAGCTAAAGTTAGTCGTGTTATAAAGTAAAGCAAAAACGACGACGTTTTTCCCTTTTCAATGTTTTCACGGACTTTATACCACGGCTACTATTACGCCGTGTTATAAGATATAAAAATTTGTATTTTTAAGCGGGATTTTTCAACGCCATAAATTATGGACTTTATAACACGGCTTAATGCTTAGCCGTGTAATAAGACGCAAAAAAATTGTTTTTTTCTTTAAGCGGGATTTTTCAGCGCCGAAAATATTTAATTTTTTGTCTTATAACACGGTTAACTATATAGGTTATAAGATATAAAAATTTGTATTTTTTAAGTGGGATTTTTCAGCGCCATAAATTATGGACTTTATAACACGGTTGAATTCTTAGACGTGTTATAAGACGCAAAAAAAATTGTTTTTTTTCTTTAAGCGGGATTTTCAGCGCTGAAAATATTTAATTTTTTGATCTTATAACACGGCTGATGCGTAGCCGTGTTATAAGATATAAAAATTTGTATTTTTAAGCGGGATTTTTCAGCGCCATAAATTATGGACTTTATACACACTGAATTCTTAGCCGTGTTATAGGACGCAAAAAAATTGTTTTTTTCTTAAGCGGGATTTTTCAGCGCTGAAAATATTTAATTTTTTGATCGTATAACACGGCTGAAGCATAGCCGTGTATAAGATAAATTATTTTTTGTTTTTTTTGGCGGGATTTTGAAGCGCCAAATTCTCTAATCTTATAACACGGCTTCCTATAGCGTGTTATAAGACAGAGCAAAACGATGACGTTTTATTGTTCATTTTTCGCGGGATTTGGACGGAGGATCTTATAACATGGCTATCTCTTAGCTGTGTTATATGAGCACGATAGCCGTGTTATATATATATATAACACGCTTACGTCAGCCGTGGTATAAAGCCCTGTGTTATAAGACTTTTTTTTCCACCAGTGGAATTTGAGAAGAGTTTATTAATCGATTAAGATAATGAATGTTTACAAAACAATCCGGGGTGCTTCTTTAGATTTAAAGTTTTAATCTTTATCTCTTAATTTTTATTTTATTTTAATTATTTTGTTATTTTATTTTTGTTTATTGAGTCATTATTTTAGTGAAATCAAGAAAACCTTAACTTCTTAGTTTAATTTAGTTTCTCGGTTAATTAATAAATTGTCAGTTAATTGAACAAGGTCCCTGAGATCGACAACCCCACTTAATTCACTATTCCGTAAAACGATAAGCACACTGTCTAGGTGGTAGAGATAGTCACATATTTCTGCTATACCTTTTTCGTGAATACACCCATGATAATCTGAGGTATTTTCTTAGTATAGACTATAGTGGATGATCATACTCGTGCATTGTGGGTTAAACTGTTACAGGTCAAATCGGAAGCTTCTGACTTCATCAAATACTCTGTGAATCTTATAGAAAGGCGTTCAATAAAAAGGTTAAATGCATTAGATCCGATAATGCTTTTGAGTTAGGGAGTTCTCTAGAGGGAAAATATTTATATGCAATAAACTAGGAATCATCCATCAAACATCATGTCCTCATACATTCACGTCAATGACGACATCCTCTTCCATTGGATTCAGTTTCATCTTCAATAACAACAGACAAGATGACCCAGATTCATAAAAGATGTTTCCTAGCATATCCTCAATGGAAAAAAGTTCCTCAATATGTTCTTTATTAATGTCTTGATCAGTTGCACTAGTATGAGCAAATATCATTTGCATTTTGGTCAACTCACTTAGTGCACTAGGCAAAACTGGTAGTTCATATGATTTTATCGAAATTCCTCTTCTTTTAGCTTCTCTACCATTTCATCACAAGGATTCTGATGATATAAGATTATGTTAAGATATTCATACCATATATCTTTAGAAAAGGGAACTCTTTCTCCCATGAGACTTAATTTTTGAGCTTACCAACATGAGAGGAAAGGGTCATCAACCTCTTTGACACTCAAGATGAAAAGGTGAATGAATTCCTTACATGGGTTAATAGTGTTCAATTGGAGGATATAACTTTTTTTGCTTTCGCCGAGAATCTTGGGATACCAAAGTCAGGGACAATGAAAGGAAAACCTACAACACATCAAATCTCAAGCTCAATGAGTCTTGAAAGACGCACACACTCAAAATTGACAAAGGATTGAAAGGATATTAATATTTTCATTGCGAAGTGTGAATTGAAGAAAATTTTTTATAGGATCAAGGGAGAAGATATTCAAAAGTAACTAAAATTGTGCGTTTTCAAGTGTGTGAGCTAGTTTTTGTTTATTCACCAAATTTTATTTTTAAAGCTAATTGTCTTTAAAAATATACTCCCTCATGTTCATTATATGTGTCGTTTTACAACATTACACACCAATTAAGGTGAAAAGTTTCTTCCAAAAGTACTCATGAAACTACCCATCATCATGATATTAACAGAGCTCATTTCTCTGCCATCATTATTACAAGACGTATGGAAATTGTTTTCTGTTTCCTTTCAGCCAATCCCTGTGCCGATGCTTGCATAGGAAATGCAAAAAGTAATTACATCGAGTGGGGCAGCATAAGAAACGTGTAATTAAGTAGGGGTACGTGATGGAAAATGCTGAGATAAAATATTAAAACGACACATAATTAGCACAAAGTAAAGAATCCTAAAACGACTAATAAATAGAATAGGAGGGAGTATATTGCAATTTTATTGACCTTGCATACAATGTGATTGTAATTTTCTTACTTAAATTATAAATTATTTTGATATGAGTAAATAAAGTAGTTGTTTTATTTAAAAAAAAAATGGTAAGCGCCTGCTGATTAGCACATTGTATAACAAATAAACAGTGACCTGTGCACCTAGACTAGTGAGTTAGGTTGATGATTGTGGGTGATTCATCGTAATGAATGAGAAGCTCTTTGTAAGATACAATATTTTTGTAAAACCTTTACATTATTCAATATTCATAATTTTTTTTCCCATTATATGATGAAGTTCATATATATACTATTCTTTTTTTTATAAGGGGGCTACATATGTAGCAGTACATTGACCGATGGTCGCTACATATGTAGCAGTACATTGACCGATGGTCGGTCTATACAGCTTAGGAAAAATCCTTAACCAGGAATTGAAAGAAAATTCAAAAGAAAAAAGAAACTTCAAAACGACAAAATCCGAAACACCAACTACAGCAATGAGAAAACTTTAGAAATCCTGGACTTCTGCTCAGGATTCTCTTGTCCACTTTATCTCTACTCCCTCCGTCCTGAATTGACCGTCCTGTTTACTATTTGGACATGTCGTTTGACTTCAATTTTTAACATATAAGATAAATTAATTTTGAAAATTTAAGTTTTGCATATGATTCCTTACATGATAAACTATATGTTACAAAATTTAGTTTTATAAAATTATTTTATCTTATATGCTTAATATTGAAGTGGAAAAACGTGCCATAAAGCAAACAGACGGTCAATTCAGGACGGAGGGAGTATACAGAAAGCCTTTCTCATGGCTGTACAATTGTATTTGAATCATAGAGAATAACTTGTTAGTCGATCTCAAGTTGACAGTCTAACCATCATTGTGAAGTTTGCATCATTCAGATTTTGTTTTCACCTAAGTACGTTGTCGTTGCAGCAGCTCCAGTAAACCCAACTAATCATATCAAATGATCAACTGAAGTACCGTGAAACAGAATCGTGACAAAAGAAAGTTTTCTTTCACAAAGAAAAACAGACATAAGAAAGTCTGTCTTATTGAACACAAGACAAGCTCATCTACGGTACTCTGGTCGACTCAAATCCTGAGGTTCAAATTGAGAACCGATCTGAATATTTCCCCAATTTAAAGGTTAATGGCAACAAAAAACTGCCCCCTCGGATTCAATCATATCCAAATAAACCCTTCCTGAACTCCTGATGTGTGCTCCATCTGGTAAAAAAAAATCCAAATCCAATCCAATTCAAGCCACAAAATTGCTCGAATCATTATCCATCCACGTGACAATTATTTTGGTGCTGTCGTGCTTGTCAATAGGATTCCATATAATCTGAACATTGATTGCAGTATAAATTGTAATGGGCAACTGGGCATATGGGATAAAAAGCACATGAGACTGAGTGAGAGGACCAGAAACTTGAACTGAAGAAAGTTTACGAGTACATTTCAGGAAAAACTTTTAACAAAATTGCTCAGTTCTAAAAAGGTCTAATAAGGCGAAGTCTAAGCATTAATTTGTCATTAAGCCAAGCAATCTTCTCCAAACAGAGAAGCTTTTCTATACCCTCCTGGTCTTGAAGATGTCTATGAGACTGCAATTGGAAAAGGAGAAATAAAAATCAATTAGAACCTCGTTAGTCACATTCAAAGAGAGGCAGGCAGTAATGAAGCACGCATTAGAGAAGTGTGCGTTGTTGGATGTACAGAAATAGAAGGTGAACTGCAGCAACAGATTCTTTCCCATAAGAATTCAATTGGGCAAGAAGTGCTCCAAAAACATGCATCCTTAGAGTCTCATATGAGTCTCACATTGTGCATGCAACATTGAAACTCAATTTGAAATTTCCCTATTCCTTCGAGAAAATCATCATGCCAAAAATATAAAAGTTAAAAGTCAATATTTGAACAAGGATCGCCATGGAGGCAGCACAAAACTGATTTGGGGGAGTGCAAATTTAACAAAGAGGGGGAATTACGATTCAAAGCACACAGATACTTGCGGTAATCTGAGAACAATTCGTTAGCAGCGTCGCGTAATGAATTGTAAAATTTACTACAAAAACTCCATGATAAAGAAGAACTAATTTTCAAAGCGGACTGATACTGATAGCACTCCGGCAGATCTTTAAGAGAAAAATCACTAGCTGAATCGTTCAACAAGTTTTCATTTTTTTATTGGCATCGACTCAAATTTCTTGACAGATAAGAGCTAAAAGTCAATTCAACTAAAACTACGCACAAACAACAAGCATGCAAGACAATAAAATATCCCCAGATTAGATCAACAGAAATACTATCAACCATAAAGTGGACCCAGATTTGTCAAATCGACAACGATCCACCACGCAAAAAGAACATTGAAAGAGATCTCAACACAACTGAAAGAAAAAACTCACCCTACTTCTTCCAAAAACCCCCACATCCTAAACAGATCCGACGATAATATTGTTGATAGGGATGAAGATCAATTTCACGAAGAATCCGACAAAGCCCATGACGACGAAACCGATGGCCGTGCGAAAGGCGACCTTCGTGAACTCTGAAGTTAAAAAAGAGTAAATTTTTAGCAAAATCAACGTCCCAATCAACAAAGGGATCCGAACGGAATTTCGAGATCTAAAACCCCAGTTCACGAAGAAATTGGTTACCTTTACGGTCGGGCTTGTGGCATCGCTTGACCAGGCGGACGCTGTCCCTGGAGAAGTCTCTGAGAGGGTCGACGACGTTGTCAATTGCATCCATTTCGAGTAGTCAATCTAGGAGAACAGTTGTGGATGGAGACGACGCTGTAGGCAGGCAGAGGCTATGCAGGAAACGTGAAGCGATACACGTCAAGCCAACCAATCCCGACCGAAAGAAAGAAGACGACCGAGTTGGAAGCAAAGACGGAACCACATCAGGAAGTGTAGGGTGTTCATGGAAAACCGGAACCGCCAAACCGGAACTGAAACCGGTGAAATTGAAATCGGTGAAATCAAAATCGGAAACCCGGTTAACCAAAGTCGTTTGTCGGTTCGGTTTAGTTTCCTGGTTCCGGTTACGGTTACGGTTATTGATTTTGACTAATCCGGTTAATTAAAAAACCCATTTAAGCATTTAATTTTTTAAATTTTTTTAGTATAAGTATAAAACTATATGGTTAATTATTAGATTTACCAAAAATAAATATACAGTTATATAGTTAATGGTTAGAATTATACCAAAACCAAGAAAATCTTATCAAAATTAGCGGTTAACCGGTTTAATATCGCACCAAAACCGGAAAAACCGCACATTGTTTACTAATTATAAGAAAAAAACACATAAATCTATATCATTTCAGTTAACGTTAAACAGGTAAAACCGCACCGAAACAGACGGTTAACCGGTCCCGGTTAACCGCTTCTAAATGAACCGGTTACGGTTCTCAAATTTGACTAACCGATAATCCGGTTAACCGGAACCGGTTAACCGGTTATGAACACCCCTACCCAACACGTTCACTCTTCTAACCGATGTGGAAGGCGCATTTTGTAGCAACTTCTCCAATAATCTACTAACCTCCGTCCCATTTTGATCTTCTTGTTTGTTTTTGACACGTTTTTCCACATCAATATTTAACATATAAGATAAATTAATTTTAATAAATTAAGTTTTGCGGTATGTAGTTTATCACATAAGGAATCAATTACAAAATTTAGATTTGTGAAATTATATTATCTTATATGTTAAATATTGAAGTCAAACGACATGCCCAAATAGTAAACAAGACGGTCAAGAAGGGACAGAGGGAGTACTAGTGTTAAGGATTTGTTCTCTAGTAGGGGGCTGCGTTCGCATTTTGCTTGGCATATTTGATAGCATATTTTCATAAATGAGTGGGTTTTGTATGATTCTCACGTTGTCACATGTACAATAGCTGTAAAACAGTCAAAATAAAATAGCTGCAAAACAACCATGCCGAACATAGCTCATCCAACTTAACCCAATCCGGTGACCTAACCCGACCCAACCTGAAAAAGTGTGAAAAAATGGGGTTGAAAAAAATTCGGGTAGACTTTGACAAAAAACTAGGCCCGATTTAAAAACCGGGCCGGACTTTGGCAAAATTTTGGTTCCAAACAAAGTCTGGCCTGGCTCAACTTGAATTTAAATATGTACTACTATTATTTAAAACTATATAATATATATATATAAATTTTTATTTATAATTTTATTAAGTTTTTAATATTTAATGTAGAATTTTATTATTTATTTACTTTTATCTATAATTTTATTATTTATTCAATTTTTTATTAATTATTTATAAAAAAAAATGAAAAAATCATATCGGTTAGCGGCAGAGCCAGAAAAAAATCCGGACCTGGCCCGTCCAGCCTAAAAAATAAAAAACTAGCTTGGACATTATAAATAGACCCGGCGAGTCTAAAATTCTTATAGGCTTTGCCCGTCCATTTGATCACCTCTATTCTCTAGTGACATTACTTTTACGAAACTCTTATATGTAGTGAGGTATCTAGTATGTGCAGCTAGAATTTTTAAACATTTTCCATCTTTGCCCTTGATTACAAATTCAAATATAGTGGACCTTACACAAACTAAATGAGACTTTATTTTTCTTACATCTAGAAGACATATCAAATGTCAAATCTAGCTGAAAATCTGAATGAAACTTATGTTGACGAGAACGTACAAGGAGCACATTTAGAGATAACTTTGACCGCTTAAAAATTATATTGTTTTGTTGCCACTTTGTGTTAAGGTTCTGTATAGTTGTATATATTTGTTAGTTCCTGTTCTATTTCCGGTTTTGTATTAGTCGACCGGGTTTAACTCTTCTCTGCCCGTTGGGCTTAGGCTAGTACTTAGGGGTTGGTCTTCTGTTCTTTTCATTCGGGTTTTGGATTAGGTTGCAAGAACTGGGTTACAGTGGAAGCATTCCACGTTGAAGCTTTCCACTTCGATTCCCCTTCTTTCTTGAGTGTGTTCTTGTTTCTCTTCGATCTTGATTCTCAATAAAGTTTTTCAATCTTCTCAAATCATTTCATGGTATCAGAGCGGGAGATTTCACCTCACTAATTTCAAAACCCCTCGCCCAATTTCATCAATATGTCTGGCGAAATTAAGGAAGGCGATGAGAATACCGATACGGGTAAGAACGACGAAGGCAAGGAGGAAGCAGGCCGCGGCAAGAACGGCGACGCCATTCTGTCGGGTGATCCCCTCTATCTGAGCAACGCCGACCAACCTGGAGTGCCGGTCGCCGCAAAGTTCTCTGGAACTGGGTTTCCATCTTGGAGAAGACAAGTCGACATCGCAGTAGGAGCCAAGAACAAAACAGGCTTTCTAGATGGCACGCTTCCACGACCCACAGAACCAGCATCCAAGATCCAGGCATGGGACCGATGTAACAAAATGGTCATGTCTTGGCTGCTTTCAAGCGTGGAGAAGTCCATAGCGGAGACTATAATTTTTCGGACTACGGCGGCGGGAATGTGGAGTGATCTGTGTACTCGCTACGGTCACAGCGATGCTACAAAGATTTATGAACTGGAGCAGCAGCTCAGCGCTATCTCGCAAGGAAGCAGTAGCATAAGCGAGTACTTCAATCGAATCAAGAGCCTCTGGGATGAAATCGACTCCAGCGAAAATATCCCCTCCTGCAACTGTGAGAATACCGAATCATTTAAGGGGTATGTCAAGCAAAGAAGAGTCATAAAATTCCTTATGGGTCTTAACGATAGATACGCCGTGGTCAGAAGCAACATTCTAATGATTTCTCCATTGCCCGAGATAGAGAAGGTCTTCGCCTTGCTTATCCAGCAGGAGCGACAGAAGAATATCACTACCCCGGTCAACTCCTCACCTAGCGACGACGCATCTATGTCTTTCGCCCTTGACCAGCGACGACGAAACCCTAAATACTCTGGCTCAGGATCGGGAAGGCGTAACTCAACAAATTGCACTCACTGCGGAAAGGTCGGTCACACGGAGGATAAATGCTACCAGAAGCATAGATTTCCCCCAAATTGGAGCCGCAGCAAGCCAAGAAAACCCGTTGCAAATAATTGTGCGAGCGAAGGGAACAAGGAGGACTCCGTGCAAGACCCGTTTGGCGGAAACCTTACTAAGGAGCAAGTAAGCGCTCTGCTTGCCTACATCAGCAGATCCCAGGGCGGCACAAATGATGCGACACCGCAGCAGGAGGAAGAACCCAGTTGCGGGTTCGTCGGTACAGTTTCTAACCCTAATACTTTCTTTAATTATCCTGACTCTTTGAACAAAGATCCTATTAGGGGTTTGAGTTTTAATTCGAATGCGAGTAAACATAAAACCCTAGATAAATCAACCTGGATTCTTGATTCTGGAGCAACAGATCACATGTGCTGTGATTTATCTTTGTTTAGCTATTATCGCATTCTTGACCAAGCCCATAGAATAGGAATGCCAGACGGCCATCCTCAGTATGTCAGGATAATAGGTTCTGTTAGAATAAACTCCTTAATTATTTTACATCATGTCCTTTTTTGTGCCTAAGTTCAGATTTAATCTCATTGCCATTAGTAAGCTAAAATGATCTGGGTGGAAGATATATTTTGATTCCACATGTTGTGTATATCAGGCCTCTGATTGAAGAATGATGTGCGAATTGGACATTTTCACAAGGTCTGTATCTCCTTGATGTTTTCTGTGACAAGAGGACTACTGGAAGCTGTATAGATAAGAAAATCTCATGTGCTAGTGTAGGCAGTAGTTTTAATCCCAGTTTTAACTCAGATGACCACTTTTCTCTTTGGCATTATAGATTAGGACATTTGCCCAAGAGTAAAATGATAGGGCGAAACTTGTAGAAGGAGAGGGGGCAAGACAATTCATATGTGAACACTGCCATAGAGCAAAAGACCATAGACTGTCTTTTGATAACAGTAATAAAAGGTCTGATGAAATTTTCCAACTAATACATGTTGATCTATGGGGTCCTTATTCCCAAAAGTCTTATGATGGCTTTCAGTATTTTCTCACCATAGTGGATGACAAGAGTAGGGCCACTTGGGTCCATTTGTGTGCTAATAAATCCCAATCCTTTCAAATTATTGCTGATTTTTTGGAAATGACTGAAAGGCAATTTAACAAGAAAGTCAAGTGTATTAGAACTGACAACGCTTATGAGCTGGGAAGTTCTAAATTTGGAACAGATTTTCTGAAAAACAAAGGGGTGAAACATCAAACTACTTGTGCCCACACTCCACAACAAAATGGAGTTGTGGAGCGCAAGCATAGACACATTGTGGAAACAGCAAGAGCCTTAATGTTTCATTCTGGTTTACCCAGAAAGTTCTGGGCTGACAGTATCTTGACTGCCACTTACTTAATAAATAGGATGCCCCTTTCTTCTTTAAAAGGCCAAACTCCATTTGAGATTGTTTTTGGTGAAAAACCTGATTACACCAATTTGAGATGCTTTGGATGTTTGTGTTTTGCCAAAATTAATTATGATCAGCATGATAAGTTCGCCTCTAGATGTGTAAAGGGTATTCTCATTGGTTATCCTCATAACAAAAAGGGGTACAAAATCTATGACATGGATAATCAGAAGGTTATATATAACAGAGATGTTATCTTTCATGAGAATATTTTTCCCTTCAAGGTGACAGATAGAAGCATGAGTAATGATACCTTGATACCCTCTGATAACCATGACGATAATGTTGAACTAACAGTACCTCTTGAGTTATTTGATGAAGATTTACAGGAAACAGAGACAGGACCCCAAGCTCAGAGTGAAAGAAGGAACACAAGCGAAGTTGAAGAGGTACAGCAAGAAACACAAACTTCTGAAAACTTCCTTGAAGAAACAGTGCAACCAGCAGAAGAGATTTACCTGAGGCGTTCCCAAAGAGAAAGACATACACCTGCCTATCTCAGAGATTATGAAGTTGGGCAAACATCAAGTAACACTAAAGGGAAGTCCACACTTGATTCTTTTACTAATATTCTGTCTGATCGTATCATTGCTGCTAATACTCATGTGAATGATAGTCAAGATTACTGTGGATCTGATGATTTAGACCTTGTTTTAACTAATGACAGTGACAGTTTACTCTCATCTCTCTGTCCCTTAGAATCTGTCTGTCTGTTTACCGCTAAAACTGATGCAAATCATATTAAGGAAATTGAACCTAGTTCATTTGAGGAGGCTATAAGGGACCCTAGATGGATAGATGCCATGGAGGCAGAATTTAGAGCCCTTCATAAGAACCAGACCTGGGAAATAGTCGATCTTCCAAAGGGCAAAAGACCTGTCAAGTGCAAATGGGTATTTAAATGTAAATACAGAGCAGACGGTAAACTAGAAAGACTCAAGGCCAGATTAGTGGCAAAAGGATTTACCCAGAAATACGGTATTGACTACCAAGAAACCTTCTCCCCTGTTGTCAGATTCACAACAATTAAGGCTTTAGTTATAATTGCTGTTAAGAAGAATTGGGTTGTTAGCCAATTAGATGTTAGTAATGCATTCTTACATGGAGAACTTGAGGAAGAGGTTTTCATGGAGTTGCCTGAGGGATACAGTGTGAGTGATACCAATAAAGTCTGTTTGCTTAAAAGATCCCTATATGGCCTGAAACAAGCCTCGAGGCAGTGGCACCAAAGGTTGAGTACCTTTCTTAAAAATCTAGGTTTTATACAGTCTTTGAATGATTATTCTCTTTTCACTAACAGGTCTGATAATAAAATCTGTCTTTTGACTGTGTATGTAGACGATATTCTTTTGACTGGTGACAACCTAGCTTTAATTAAAGAAGTTAAAGAAAGATTAAATAAAGAGTTCCAGATTAGGGATCTTGGCAACATATCCTACTTCCTTGGAATGCACTTCTTACATACTGCCCAAGGCATAATTCTCACTCAGAACAGTTATGCAGAAACTTTAGTAAAAGAATTTGGCTGCTACAATGGTATGGCTGCTGTTGGTCCACTAGAATTGAATAGGAAGCTATATAGAAACCAAGGGAATCCCCTTTCTGATCCTTCCATTTATAGAAGACTAGTTGGCAAATTAAGCTTCTTATCACATAGTCGACCAGACTTATGCTTCTCAATTCAAGTTCTCAGTCAGTTCCTTGAGAAACCAACTGATTTACATTACAATGCTGCCTTACATGCTTTGAGTTATGTTTCAGGAACACTGAACTATGGTCTGTTATTTAATAAGGAAAAATCTTTTGATCTCATTGCGTTTTGTGACGCAGATTGGGCCAGCTGCCCCAATACAAGAAGATCTGTCAGTGGCTACTTTATCCAGCTAGGAGGAAGTCCCCTTTCATGGAAATCAAAGAAGCAGACCACCGTGGCCTTGTCTTCAGCAGAGTCAGAGTACCGTTCCATGAGGCAAGTCACAACCGAGATAGCTTGGCTAACAAGACTATTGTCTGAGATAGGAGTTGAAGGAATTAAACCTGTTCCAGTAAAGTCGGATAGTCAGTCAGCAGTGTATATAGCTAGGAATCCCGTTTTACACGAGAGGACTAAGCATATAGAGCTGGATATACATTATGTCCGACAACAACTGCAAGAAGGCCTAGTCTTTATACAGTTTGTTCCATCAAGCTCGCAGCTCGCGGATCTGCTAACCAAAATACTGCCAGGAAGGAACTATCCAGCTCTGCTTCAACAATTAGGTGTCACAGAAGTTGTTTCTGGATGTGTAGTTTCAAAACAAACACCAGATGTCTATTTTGAGGGGGCATGTTAAGGTTCTGTATAGTTGTATATATTTGTTAGTTCCTGTTCTATTTCCGGTTTTGTATTAGTCGACCAGGTTTAACTCTTCTCTGCCCGTTGGGCTTAGGCTAGTACTTAGGGGTTGGTCTTCTGTTCTTTTCATTCGGGTTTTGGATTAGGTTGCAAGAACTGGGTTACAGTGGAAGCATTCCACGTTGAAGCTTTCCACTTCAATTCCCCTTCTTTCTTGAGTGTGTTCTTGTTTCTCTTCGATCTTGATTCTCAATAAAGTTTTTCAATCTTCTCGAATCATTTCACTTTGACTAACTAGTCAGCAAGTTGGGGTCCAGGGGTGAAATAAAGGGTGCATGCAGAGCATGACGGGTGCGGGAGGCACGGCGTGTGCGAAACTGGTGATGGGCATTGTGTGTGCGAGGGCGCTGGCAAGGTTGACTGAGCACTGGGTGAACTGGCCTATCCGGACGATTGGCCCAATTTTGATAGGTTTTTGTCCAGTTTTAATTGTTTTTCTTTGTTTCGAATATTATTTGTTGTTAATCGTAACTTTCAGGTCTAGTAATTTTGATATATTTTAGAACGAAGGGTAAAATGGTCATTTCGACTGCACGAATTGGAAATCCGATGGTGTATATAGACCCTCAAATTTTAATCAGGATAAAGCTAACTTGTGAGAAACGAGGTGGGCTCCACTAAGATAAGAACAAATAAAAATATGACAAGTGGCATTTACAGCTAGATTAATCTAGCTAAGAACATAAAGGTGGTGAGAGAAGGGTCCTAAATTGTAAGACTCTATTGTCTTTCTTTACTATATTGTTCTGTTTAATGAACTAACTTATTATGATGAGTTAATTATTGCTTTCAGATTTTTAAAATACAATTAGAATATGTATTGTACTTACTTTAATTTCAAATATAAAATTGTTGATATTTTAATCTAAGAATATAATTAGCTGATGTTTGTTGATAGTATTTGTTATTTATTCTAATTAATGTTTACATTGGTGAAGAAGAAAGTAATGTATCATTAGAGTTCTAATAGCTTTTTAAACACTAGATTTATTAATAGCACTAGGCAACATAAAAGATGATCGCAGATCAAAGAAAAACAAAGAAAATGGACATAAAAGCACAAAGAAAATGCATCCAAGAACATGAGTGTGTAAATGGGTCAATAAACCTAGTCCACTACAAGAGAGACATAAGTTTTCCATCTCTTGCTTACAAACCTAATTGTTATTAAATAAAAACACTATTCATGACCTATTTTCTTACAAGCTCAAGTTTTTTAAAAAAAAAACAAACCATCCATTGATATTCAATTCAACGTACAACCGGATACGATTTCATCCCAAAGTAAGGCAATAGCCACTAAGGTGACTACTCATTACAACTTGATCTCGTTGGGACGTTGCGCGAGTGGCTTGGAAGCCTAGCTGCATTACAAGACCCTAGGAACCTATGTATAGACCATAACCCTTAACCAACTCTAGAAAGTAGACAACAACAAAAAACCACAAGTAACTTAGACTCTTATTAAAAACTTAAAAACAAAGCACTAAAACTCTAATTATACCCAACTAATAAACTACCTCTCAGATGAGTCCAAAAAACAAAATATGTACTAAAAGTGCAATTAAACATCTTAGAGGCATAACTAAAACCCATCTTAGGAAGACTTCTTTGCCGCTTCGACCACCCATACCATCTCCGACCTGATTGTCATAAACCACAACAAGAAGTTGTTAACTTTCCCCTGCTTGGCCACTGAATGACAACTGCAATCGATCTTGGTGATGGCAGCAATCGATATCACTGTCGGCTCCAGCAGCTTTGAAACCCTTCAACCTTGCATACACCGATTGTCCACAACTCACAACCACCACACCAGCTCCATCAGAAGGAGCGGACTACTCCCTAAATTTGCAGCCGAAGACAACCGGGGGCATAATTGCTGAAATTTGGGGACACGTCACCAAACTACTGCTTACCACGTGCACCGACAATTAAAATTGAAAAGAGGAAGGGGAACGAAGGAACACCAACAGGGAAGCAAAAGAGGAAAACGGTGCAGACATTTTTTAAGAGAACTTGACATGCAAAAGGTTGAAGCGATAACAGAAAGACCATTGAAAATAGAGAGGGAAAGAAGAAGGGAAAGTCCTAAAAACAATGTAGGAGCACAAAAAACAAACTAACACAAAAGAGCTAAAAGGATAAAATAAGAAGAACATGATACATAATCATCCGAGGAAGGGCATATGATGCTTGTGAATCCCAGGAAGAGTAGAAGGATCTAAGGCATAAAGGTCCAAGGTAGGATAGAGAAACGACAAATACTCTCACCAAAGAGAGAAAGAGCCGCTAAATTTTACATACCTCTTCACGTGTGGTGTTGGTTCTTACAAGCTAAAGTTTTTCTTGCTTGATTTGATGACAATGAACAATACAAGTAGTCCCTTCTCGTGCTGTCACCCCTATTAGTCATGTGGGTGTTCCTCTTGGATCATTTACTTGTAATCTTGAATTCACTTTTTTTGTTCACCGTATCTCTACGATGCTTGGGCTGATTGTCAAAATTCTATGATTAAGGCCAATTCTTTTGCGGAATTATATAAACGAGTTTATCTGATCAACTTACTTATATGTCATATACAACAATTGTCATATCAATTTTTTTACCTTTTCACTTATCTACTTTTCTTAACTTCAGTTGAAAACTGACATCAGTTATCACCTTCAGCTTTGCAAAAGAATTGGCCTAGATGAAAAATTTTCTCATTTTTATTCAGTGAATTGATTCAACTTCCATTAATGCATTTGTTCTTTCATTCGTTCTTGTAAACCTATAAACATGACTCGTAGCTATCTTTTAAATGACGTGAAGCTGATCAATGCCCCTTCTTGGCAATGGGCTTTTTGTCATTCCATAGCTTATCGCTCTGTTTGATGTTAGTTGTTGGGGAAAATAATAAAGTAGAAAAGAAAAAGTGGGACACAGCTATCAGCTCCCAACTATCATTTCAGCTACCAGCTGCGAAAATAATTAAAGTAAAGGAGAAAAGGTGAGAAAATATTTGCAAAGCCAAAATGAATAAAGTAGATGAGAAACAACGGGAAAGTCAGCTGCCGAGTTTGGTCATCAAACGGAGCGTATCTTGGAACTTAATCCCCTAGTCTTTTTTGTTCTAGCTGGCTATTATTGTAATATTATCCTACACTTAGACTATCCCCTTCCTTTCCCTCTTTAGGTGCTTTGGTAAATGCTCCAACCACCTGGGCTTAGATTCATGAGAGTTCTTGAATTGTTCTTCTAGAGTAGATTACTCACAAAGAACTACGCAACCTGAGTCAAGTACTCAGTAAGAACATGAACATTAAGGCCCTGTTCTGGGGAGAGATGAAGGTCCGTGGGACCTACCAGATTAAAATTGTAAAACTGATAAGCTAGTCTAAGCAGTGTCTGATCAAAATAGGAGATGAATCTCCATCATCCATTTGATAGGTCCAGTAAAAATTAATTTACAGCAGCCCCCTTCATCTCTCCCCGGAACGGGGCCTAGATTTAAAGACCAGATTGTGTTTTATTGATTTAGGTGGAACTTGACGTTAGACTATCATGTATTCAGAGAATACATCCTCACACTCATTGAGTACATATTCAAATTCTCAATCTCAGCCCTATTCGAATTATTAGAGTCGTGTTTCCCTTCACTTTGATATCTCGAGACTTCTCACTATTTCACACATTCAATATCTCCTCCAATTCCCTAGAACTTAATATTTATACAGCCGTGGATTACAGTTCTTTTATAAATAACAATATGGGGTTTTATCTAAGAGATAAATCAAACTTAAGATAAAATCCTAACAACCTTATTTACTCCTAAGTCGGTTTAAAACATATATATTCTCTATCAGCAACCGTGGCATACTTATTTTGTTAGTTCAGGACTCTGCATTCTCAGTCACCCACTTAGTCTGACTGCTACAGAGTTTAATCAATCCAAACTTTGACATTAACCATTCATATTATAATACCTTAGTAGTAGTATTCATCCCTTCCCCTCTCAAAATGTATCAACTACTACATGAAACGCAAGCCAAAAAAACTGAACCTTAGCTATCTCATTACACCGCTCTTTTTTCGGGACCTACTGCCTCCACCGCCTCTGGGCACTGTAAATTGCGGACGAGATTGCTCTAGTCTGCCGCTCATTTTCTTCCTGGTTGAAGATACTGTGGGCGTGATATAATCACTGCTTTGTTGAGTAGTCGACCCACTCGAGCAACTTCTTTTAGGCGTGGGAGTGGTAATAAGGCTCTTCAGCTGATCAAGTCTTGCAGATCTTCTCCTTACCATCACCGGGTACTTGAGAACAGCTCGGCGACCATGGTTAACACAACCGTGGCTTCGTTCCCCAAGTTGATGAAACCTGTTGGAGGTAATGGTTGCTTTGTCGCTTTGGCGTGGGCAGTTGGTGCTCTCAGCTGTTTCCGGTGAGTACATAGACTCCACCTCACTGTTGCTCGGTCTGTCACTTGCCGTAAAAAAAACTGCAATAGGTGGTGGCGAACTGGACTCGACCTCACTATGGAATCCATTGTGATTATTCACTGACCCTGATGAACCCGCCGCTTCAATCTCTTCTTGATCACCACCATATTCGATCCTAGCAGGTGCAGGTCCAGCTCTGTTACTCTCTACCACCCGCCGCCTACTTCTACTTTGCACCATGGATTTCGACAGCCCTTTCCCGTTCTGTTGATAAGTAGAGGAAGAAGATGATACCTCTTCCTTCACTGGGTAACATTAAAAATCTCTTCTGAACTTTTCTTATCAGACTGTTGTGGTAATAATGAGATCCTTCCTGGGACACTGGAAGGTAAGCTCCAGCCTAAGAGTGTCGCTAGAGCATCTTTCTTTTGGATAGGGACGGCAGTAACTCTAGGCGACTCGTATAGCAGCGGTGTGGGAATCCCTTGTGCGTGAATCATGCCCAAAGAAGGTTCTGAATGGGCTAATTGCTTATTGGTATCCTCATCACTGACTCGTGAGCCAACAGGGCAGCTAGATATCGGCAATGGCAGATTTGGGGATCTCAAAACCGTTTCACTCGACCTGAACAACTGTCTCATATTGAAAGATGTGCAGGAGAAATGATGATGATGATGACGATCACTTATACATACCATTTTCGCAATCAGACTATTTTCCAAATGCTGGTTAAGCCAGTCATAGATTACTGACATGGGGATACCAAACTGAGAACGGAGATCTTTCTCACAAAAAGTAGATGACAATGAGGATTTGGTGTTGAGTGAGAGTCTCATTGGGTGACAAATGATGAAAGCCAAGTTGCCATGGGAGTCAAATCCAGCTGAGCCATGGCTCAAAGAGACACCATTGTTTGTGGAGAGTTTTATGAGGTTATCAGTTGTAATCACCACTCGACCTTCGATAATGGTGAGTTCTTCTTTTCTGGTGTGTCCCAAGAGGTAAATGATGTTGCCCAGCTCAAGGCTGGGGATTCTGAAGTGGTGACGAGCTCTGCTCTTAGAGTTTGAGTCTTCACCATTGTTGGAGGTGGATTCTACGCTGACTATTGTAAGGTCAAGAACAGAGCTGGTGATGAAAAACCTATTGAAAGCAGAAAGGGTTAATGTATATACATTTTGCAAACAAGGAGGAGAAGGATCACTGTAATCCCACTCAAATTGCAGAAAGATTTCTAGCACGGATAGTTTTACAATACATTTTGCTACAGAGATTTCCAATTATCACTATTCCAGAGTAACAATTCTCTTACTGAAAACACTCCAGAATATAACTATTCAAAGTTTGAATTTCAAACGACTTGATATACTCAAGGTATGTCAACAACTCAAATTGAATTTACAGCGTTGGGGTTTAATGCCAAAAGAATTCAAAATTGACAGCACAACCCCCCAAAACATGAGACACTGAAAGGAGTCATAAGGCGACTACCTGTGTGGGAAAAGGGTAGCAGCGGTGCCGTTCTGGAGTCGGATTTCTGTGCATTGTGCGGCAGAGACAGAAGGAAGGTTGATGTGGGTAGTCAAGAGAAGACCGCAGTGAATAAGGAATCCAGTGCCGCAGACTTTTCTTCCATCACTAGCTCCGCTGTTACCCAAACCGGAGAAGGAGGTAGTGGCGGAGTCTAAAGAGTAAAGCCTAACCATAGCGGCGCTCATGGAGGAGTAAATGGATGTCTTGAGGCGGTCCGATTTGCCTCTGCTATTGCAGAGACACAATGACTCACTCGAAACCCGCATTTTTTTTAATTCTTTCCTCTGGAGTCGAGTATCATGAAATTAAACACGGAAATCATATCGAATTTCAACGACGAGATCCAATTTCGGTACCATTATCAGGACGTGTAGTGTAGGCGAGTTAATTTCCTCCCTGTCCACAACGGGCGTACGTGAATGTATCAACTCAAGCTTGCTCTCTTTCTCTCACTGGGAGAATTGTCCATTAAGCGAAGGGATAGAGAGATGAAAGAAGGGGATGAAATCATTCTGGGGCTCGGCTGAATCCCACTCTCTCAAGGTAATGGCGCTAAATTAGCAGTGGAAGCGAGGGAGAGAGTAGGGAGAAAAGCTGGTCCAGACTTGCTAGAGAGAGGAGATGATAGAAGAAGAGAACATCATGTTCTGTGTGTATTAATGCTAACAATAAAAGGCCACAATGAATACCGCCAACTGATGTCTTTCCTTCTTCTCCTTACACGTCCATTTACGACTCCCAGTTCCTTGCTTGCGATGTTGTTTGATCAAATCTATGTCAGAAACATTTTTCAAAAATATGTGATCTGTATACATCCTCAGAATCAGTTGCACTTGCACCACGGCATCAGTATGCCAAAACCATTTGCATTTGTACCACGGCATCATCAGTACAGTAATCCAGGGCAAACCGATCCTTTTCTTTTCCTTGAAATTTCAGGTTGAGAATACAAGTTTGTGATTTCTTACACGAACAAAATAGTCTTACAAATTTTGAAATGTTTTGAAACATTTCGGGTGAGCGAAATACTAAAAAAAATCATGTAAAGAGATTTCAAATCGGGAGGGTCCAACTCCAAAACCTACGTTAAAAATTTGAAGATAAAATGTATCTGTGTGTACGGTATGTGCTACACTTTAATTTAGGGTTTACAAATTAAGCTTTGATTGAATTGAGATTCCTTGGAAATATGAACGAGGCTGTTGAGAACAGCAAATTTTTTCTAAAGGGAAGTGGTTCACCAACTCAAGAGTTCATTCTTCCGGTGAATTTGTTCAATCGTCCAAGAATGATAGATTAATCTCTTTTTTTTTAAAGAGTGTAGATACTTAGGACCCGTTCTCTCACAGCAAGTAGAACATTAATCTCATTTTTTTACTTTTTACTTACCACATGTCGATTGATTATTTGTTAAACTTTAACCCAATGTATATGTGTCAAGTTACAATAGGTTAACTAGGGGTAGATTAATAAAAAAAGCTACTAATTTTGGGATTGTGGGCGAACGGCCCCTTAGAGCCCGTTCGATGGGTGGCTTTAAGAGATAAAGCTACTTTTTTCAGAAAAAAGGTGACACATGTCAATTGTTGATTGAATAAAAACAAAACTGTATACACATGTCAAACATTGCAGTTATTGATTGGATAAATTTTTTCATCATGGTGAGCTTTAAAATTTTGCAGCATTACCTGCGTTTGACAGTGGAGATCGAACGCCCCCTTAGGCCGTTGGATAGTAGCAATAAGTTATTAATCTCTTTTTTCCAAAAATTATGACACAGCTGGCGGTTATTGATTGGATAAATTTTTTCATCATGGTACCGTTGTTAAGCTCTTATACACTAATCATACTGAGCTTTAAGTAAATGTATGAATAGCTGCGTTTGAAAGCAACTATCGAACGTGACCTTAAATCTACTTTTTTCAAAAAGTGATGGACACTCGTCAAACTTTTATCGGACAAAAATAAAACTATGCATAGATGTCAAACCTTGATATGTTAATCGTAGTAACATTAAAGTGAACGTTGCTGTGTCGAACGCCCCCTCAGGGTGCTTTCGAACTTCTGCAGATAAGGCTGTGTTTGCTCAGTATCTTATTTCATTTTTTGAGATTAATGTGACACATGTTAACTTCTTATTGGTTAAAGTTTTGACCAAATACACACAAAGACATGCATGTTAACCTCACATTGGTTAACCACACTAAGCTTTATTATAAAGCTTACAGACCTAGCTTTAGAACGCGTTCGGTGGTAGCAGCAAACGCAACCAAATGCTGCGTTTGTATAAAGCTAACTATGGTTAGTGAATTATACTTTGACATGTGTGCTGCAGTACAAGTTTTATCAAATTAGAGAGTGACATATGTAAGACATGAATTGCAGAAAGTAGATTAATACTAAAAAGTGGTGAGCGAACGGGACCTTAAGTGAGAAAGTTCGAACAATAAAACCTTAGGACGCGTTCGACGTTGGCGAGTAAACGCGACTATACCTGCGTTTACATAGATGTCACCATGGTCAATAAATAATAACTGGACATGTGTTTATTTTGTCAGTTGAGTTTAGAAATTATCCACTGAAATACTGCCAACCGTCACATTAATGTAAAAGAAAAGTGAGTGGCGCTCATCGAACGGGACCTTAACCTACCAGTTAAGGCCAAGTGTATTTTTGTGGGCCCAAAGAAAAAAATACTTCAATAAAATGATGGCAACTATCACCTCAATGTGCTACTTTAACAAATTGTGATAAATGAACGGGACTAGAAAGATTTCACTAACTGGACCAAAGCTTCACCTCAGTACACATGTCATACCCTCATTTATTAACTATGGTCTCTAACCAATGGCAGCTATATAGTTGTATTCTCAAAAGCGCAGTTAACTCTATGGTTTAACTATAGTTGAAGTTAAAAAAAAAACTATGGCTAATAAATAGTAACAAAATATAGATATTGACAAATAATAAAGCTCCGTATCAATAAAAGGTCCTATAATTACAATTGAAA
>CM041780.1:199440010-199659796 GCA_023374045.1 Limonium bicolor | reverse complement strand
AAATGCAACATTAATTCGGTTTACAAACTTGATATACTAATCTTTATAAAATTACCAAATAACCATATAACTTTCATAATTTACTAATTATCCATATAACTTTCGGAATTGCGAAAACCAATATATAGTTTTTATAAATTACCAAATGACCTCAATACTTCGGTTTAGCATATACTTTTCTTAAATTTACATTTCAATCCCAACACTTATATAAGTTACATATTGTCTTATAAACATAGTTTTAATATTTAATTTGTGAAAATAACCAAGTGACCATATATTTTCGTAAATCACAACTTTCGCCCCAAATCAATTTCGGTTTTAATATGTATTTCCTTTATTTACAATTTAACCCTAAAACTTTATATAAGTTACATATTAACTTAAAGCTATAGTTTAACATTTAATTTTCTAAAATACCGAAAGAACCCATATTTTCCTTCAATTTATATTTCCGCCCCATGTTAAATTCTGTTTTCATATAAACTTTCATAAATTACATATTCACCCTAAAATCTTTTATAAGCTTAATATGTTATGTCATAATCATTTTAACCCAAAGTTTTTGGTCAACACTTTGACCAAGACTTAATTCATAATTAATACTTATATATTCATAATTCATAGTTAATCTCGGTTATCACTCTAATCTTTCCAATAATTACAAAAATAGCCCCAAACTTTATAAAAATGTTATTAACATTAAACACTTATTTAAATTCACCAAAATTCATAATATTAATTCCTACCTTAATTATACCATAATTATACCAAACAACCCTTAAACTCTCTGCTTTCATTTTGTACACCAAACTCCTCAAAATTTATATTTTGCCACAAACTTATTTAACTAGCCATTTAAATACTTGTAGCTATTTTTAATGTTCCCAAAATTTACAATATAAGCTAATATACTTATATACTTTCAAAAATCATCAATCAACACATTCATTCTCGGTCATAATAACTTTACTATATAGTTTTCAAAACTTGGTTTAAACCTTAATATATACTTATAAATGTATATAAGCCATATAAACACTTCCAAAAATTATGCTAATGACTTAGAATGATTATAAACTCAAAATAGAACATATTATTCTTAGACAATTCGGTTTGATTGTATATGTATCATATTTAATTTTTGTGACACAATTTTATACCTTAAGGTATTAATCTTACCTTATGTGTTATAATTTTTTTGACATATAACCTATGATTTTCGGCCTTAATTATTTAAAGGTTATACATAATTTTTATACCAAAGTTTGAAGCTTAAATCAAGCTAAACTTAATAAACCTTAATTATATATACTTCTCCTTAAATCAAGACAATTCTTGTACTTGATTTCTCTTGAACTCCAAGCTTCCAATGCTATTTTTGTAACGCCCCTATTAACCATAAATACAACGGAAATAAAACTCTAAGGCGATTACAGACCATCGGGTTCCAAACACCCGACACCAAACCTCACCAATTACAACTTACAATCTACAAAAGCTACGGTCTGAACTCGAGAAAACTTAACACAAACATAATAGAAATTAAACATATAAACTCCACAAAACCTAGTCCCATCCAAACGCTCATTCTCTTCGTGGCCACCTGTAAATCAATTCGTACCTGCAAGATGAAACCAAGCAGCCCACCCCGGGAGGGTGGGTCAGTTCCCTGGAATGGAACTGGTACTATTCTCTAAAACAAAACTTTAATATAACTTGAGAATAAACAATAACTTGAAAACAGCACTTAAACAAAATAGCGAAACAAAACACCCTTTTAAAACACCAAGTCAAACATAATTTCAAAGGAGACAAACAACAAAAGAGTAAAGTTAGAAATAACACCACACCAAGAATTAGTGAACAATCATTACTTATGTTAGATCCATTTCCAAGTTGGAGTAGAAAGACCCATGTAGTCACGAGGACTAGGAATGAATGAGAAAACCAAAGCCAGCAACTCAAGAATGGAATGAAACCAACTGGGAGAGAGCCCCCACCACCAAGAACGTCCATTAAGGACAGGGGATATACAGCCCCTTACTGTTAACTACGTCCTCACAGACAAGGGATATACAGCCCTTTACTGTTTACCGATGAAGACGCGCGCACGTCACAGCAACGCCCCACTCATGGATGAAACAAATATCCAGAGTCAAAGAAAGAATACCAAAGATGACTTTTTCCAAATTCCCACCAGATCACCAATTACCCAGAGCAATACCAAAACACTCAGTCCTACAGAGTGCAGAAGCGTAAACCCCAAGTAATCAATGTCCAGTGGAACAACCGAAGGGAAGGAACCAATACCCAAGTGAGTTTCACATACAAGGCTCAGTTAGTCAGACAAGCTGAGTTAATCACACAACCATTTCTTTTTTTTTAATTCCTCTTAAAGTCAGTTAGCGTTTCTCGAAAACGACTCATAGGTCAAACATCAGAAATATCGGAGTACGAGAGATCGTACAACACATTCCATAAAGTCCAAAACACATCAAGCTGAGTACGAGAAATCGTACAAAACATTCCACAAAGTCCAAAACACAACAAGCTGAGTACGAGAAATCGTACAAAACATTCCATAAAGTCCAAAACACGTCAAGCTGAGTACGAGAAATCGTACCTGGATAACGCTGTAGCAGTTCTAACCAACTTGCGCAAACAATCAACAGTACTCTGAAGAATATTAAAGATAATCTACCATCAATCACTTGTAGCCTATGTTACGCTTAAATAAACTCCTTACTCTTATTTCAAAGTCTCAATTATCTTTTAAGCCCTCACTTAAATGTTATGTATAATCTTTGTGTTATCTGAGAACGTTGTATAGCCCAAGGTTGTAGATCAAGGAATGTATTTATTAACACTGCTAACTGTCCACTCCTATCCACTTATTCATATTTAACCACAATCCTCACATTCAAGACTTTTGAGACCTTAATAACATAAATGTGTTTATGTTATATAATTAAATCTAAGAATTTCAATAATAATCTTAAGCTCAATACATTTATTCTTACATTAAAATAAACATTGTATTATGACCTATGATGGACTCATCTCAGAATACTATATTATTATCTCACAATGTAAAGATTATGTATTTAAACAATTTCTACTAGACAACCCATTATGATTAAGTCTTTCCCTTAACTTAATTAAGACCTACATCTTGTATATTGGAATCATAGTGTTGTAGACGCATTTTATTATAACTTAATCGAATTACTAAACTCATTTATCTTATCTTTAGTTCAGAATAACTTTAATTACAACCATCTAAAAATCTTGTCATAAGATGTTAAATTACTTTTCATCTTGAAATAACCATATATAATTACTTAGACTCATAGAACTCTTACATTTAGTATCCACAGGGTATATTATTTACTTTATCATAACTATATAATAAGGTGTTTTAAGATAACCTTTTATGTATCCTTACTTACATTTAATTTCCTAAATGTTCTATTTTTACACACATTCCCTCCATAGGCTATGTATAAACCCTTTATATTAAACTTCGTTAAACTCAAGTCTTAAATACATTTTATATTGTTTACAAAACCTAAAGTTTCACAAGAATAACTTCATAAATCAATTCCCTTTATTGTATTTAGGATGGACATTATATCTTAGCATGAGGTAGAATTTATCAAAGAATTAAATTCTGGTTCGTAAGTGAAATTGTCAATTACTTAATAAGGTAATATATTCTGAACAATCCCCATACCTTATATTCAAATGACACATTAATACTTCTAGTGTCAAAAGGTAAATCAATATAATCTCTTATGTAACCTAATTTCATCTAATTAAAGGTTTAAAGATTTTAAGTATCTAATTTCTATTTACAAACCTCCTTATAAATTCTAACTACTAAATACTACTTAACTATAAACTCACATCCTGAATATTGGTGTTAAATGTATTTATATGGCTTAACTAGTTGTAAGAAACTTAAGGATTATTATTTAGATTAAATTCCTAATCACAGTTTAATGTAGTTTTATATCATAATCCCTTTTTAATGATTTTATCTTAAAATATTAAGTTATTACTCAATACTATAAATATTAAGAAATAATTAAATCTAGACTTATTTATCCTCTTCACATTTAGATGTAAAAGTAACTCATTTATTTTATTATTGTTTATATAATAAGAACATTTAAATGTAAAAGTATTTCATTCATTTTATTATTAATTATATATTAAGATCTATTTGTGTAACCCTTTATGTAGACCAATTACAAATATTCCTAAATTTCAACTTATTAATTTCTTAACCAAATTATAGATTTACATTGTGGTTATTGACTAAATAAATACATGTGTTTAAATACGGTTTATATAAATCCTAGAAACTCAAAGATAACTAAAAACTCAACCTATAACCATAAATTAATACCACCTCATATAATATTCTTTTATTAGTATCATGTAGAGGTTTAGTTTAACTCATTAATTCCTTCATATTATATTTTCTATAAGGTATTTTATTCCTTTTATTTATTAATTTATCGTATATATATATCCTTCCTATTATATTTCTCACAAGGAATGTTATTTCCTTTATCTATTTTTATTGTATTTATATATATATAAATATATATATCTACATATATTAAGATTTATCCAGAACATTCTTTAAGAAATTCTATTGTATTTAATATCTTTTAGACATATCCACAACTGATTTATGGTTTACAAAATAAAGTATTACCCTTAGTTTTAGTTAAACACATTAGCTTCCATATTATATATAATAAATAAAATGTAGTTTAGTTAAATTCCTTGATTTAATATAAGTTTCTATTTATTTCTCTCATATAAATATATATAAATATATGTAACAATTTTACCTCACTTAAAGTTAATTCCCAAAATATTTATAAAATACTGTATTAAATGTGAATTGGTATTATTATATTTTCCCCAACCTATAAAATTCGTTAATCAACTATACTTTAATTTTTGATTACATTAAAAACCATATATATAGGTTATTCTTATGAAAAACTCATAAACACAATTTTTAAAACCCTTTACCATTGCCCAAAAATTCCCAAATTTAATATACAGTAACTATAACATTTTAGACATATTATAAAATTTTTATTTCATAAAAATATCTTTTTAATTTAGCCAAATAATTCCAGAAAACCCGTAACTTGTAAAAATCATAACTTATGTTTAAAAACTCCAAAACCTTAATAATTTACATCAAAATAAACTACATAAAATAATGAATCTATGGTTAAAATTTCAAGTCAAAATACATTCGGGAAGATATTTAAATTAACCCAACAAGTCAAGACTATTTACTGGAATTTACTAAAACTCTTATAAACTAATTCTGGTATGTTTTAATCTCGGCCGTCCAATCTCTTAAACTGAGATCGGACGGCTCCTGTGCATCGAGTTCATCAGCGAACTCTGTTTCCAAACCGAGTACTAATTCGACGATTTCTCTCAACTCACAGAACCAAATCGATTGATTTTTGTTTCATTGGATCCGAAATTCAATTTCGGTTCTATTGGTACCGATTTCCCAAATTTTAATGCAGAGTTCATCAAGATTCGAGTTTGATTCGAGAGTTAGGGTTCTTATTAGTTTCTGAGTTCGATTCGAACACAAATCCGACAAATTCCCTTAATATGGTACGTAATTGATTCAACTAAAACATGGGTTAGGTCGAAAACAACACTACCAACAACATTATCGGAGCAATTTGATCGGAAACTCACCGGAATTGCCCGAATCGAAGCGATTCGAAATCGTTTTTTCTGGAAAGGTTCCGACTTCAACCTGTTCGAGTAGCGAACTTTGGAGGTCTGTAGATTACGTTCTAGATCGAGTTAGGCCATGTTTTTGGGCTCATTAGAAAGAAGAAACATAGATCTACACATTGATAACTAGAACTAATCCTAACTCGCATTATACAGAAAGGAAATTGACCCGAAAGTTACGAGTTTACCTGTCGTTTTTCTGTGATTTTATGTGCTGACAAATCAGAGACTTTGGGCGACTATAACTTCCAAACGGTTACGAATCAGGCTTGGGAATAAACATGAAAGTTGTAGATGGATTAGTGGTCTACACAACGAGCTAAAGAAATCGAAATTTGGTTGAAAGACGAGGAAGTTATGGCAAGACGAACATTACCTGAAATCGCATGAAAACTGGAATCTGGGTTACAAACTCGAAAGGTGGCAACTTTGGATCAACTTTCCCGTCGATGTAGAAGGAGTTAGGGATTGTATGAGTTATGATTGTAAAGAGGGAATTAAGGAGAAACGAATAGAGAAGACGACACTGGAAAATTCGAAGTAACGAGTGAGATATAGCCGTCACAAGTTAGGTCAAAATCGGATGGTTGTTGGAGAAAAACAAGGAGATAGAATCGACTAAGTGTTGGGGCGCACGAGAGGCTGACACGTGGCAGTTAAAAAATTTTTAGCTCTAAACTTCAAACTAGCATAACTTTGGCTAGGATGATCCGTTTTTGACGTTCTTTTTATCGATCTTCATGGTTTTTCATAACCTATTTTTTGGTATAGATTTCATGGCCTGGTTTGACCATTCTCAAAAAGTCAACTCTAGCAAGGCTTAATAAGCTTTAACGTTTCTAGAATTTTATATTGACTTTTATGTTTCAAAACAATGTTCCAACACTTCCTAAAATCTTTATAATATATTTAGAGTGTTTAGAAATTCTTCCAAGATTTATTGACTTATAAATCTTATTATTAAATTCATAACACTATATAATAATATATAATAATTAGGGTTAAATTGGAGAAAACCCCTAAATAAATTTCCCAATTCCATATAATAATTTAATATTCATAATTCCATATAATAATTTAATATTCCTCATTCCATATAATAATTTAATACTTAATAATATTATTAAAGGTTTAATAAAAGAAATCCCCTAAATTAATTTAAATTAATTTAGGGGTATTTCAATTTTGATGAAGAGAATTCGGCCTCCTTGTATATATTTAGGAGATCCATTTGTTAGACCTCTAACAAGAATTTATAAATAAGATTTGGAGTAGTTTTACAAGAGTTTACCTTAGGAATTTTTCAAGGAATTTTCGGTAGACCTTAAGATGATTGTAGATCTAGATTTCCTTCATGAAATGATGAAGAGAACCTTGGTTTAGAAGTTCATAATTCTCGAAAATACCTTAAGGAATTTACTTAGGATTTTCGACATGAAAATATACCATAACTTGATCTTGTTGTTCCTTGTGTTTGTTGAATCTAGGAACCTCCTTGGAGCATCTAACCTTGGTAAAAATTATAAGAGTTGCTAGGATGATTCTTGCTTCAAGACTTAGGAGATTTAACTAGGAAAGTAACATTATAATGGTGTTAGAGCTTAGAACACCATTAATGGAGCTTTAAAGCTCTAAGGAATTAATTGTCAAATGAAGAAGAAAAGAGAGAGTAAGAGCACTTACACAATCGGCCAAGGTGTTGGCAAGGAAAGAATGAAACTCACGTTGGACTTAAGGTAAGGCAAGGAAAGAGGATTCAAAATTTGATTGGCTTTGTTTATTGTTTATTTGATTAGGCATTCTTTTCTTTAGTTTATTGCTTTCATTATTGGCTCAATAAATGTCCTTAATTGCAGCAAGCTTTCGGCTGGTTGCTAGAGAATAATGGAGCTTTGTTTGACAATTGGAAAGAAGAAGACAAGAATTAAGTTAGGTGTATGTCTCCTTTGAATTTTATAAGTTGAATATCATGTCAATCTTGGCTTCTTTTTCCTATGTATTCTCGGCTGACTATACCCATAGATGGCAATTGATTTTTGTTGTTTTGAGACAAGAGAACATGCTAGCTATGTTAGTGTATCATTTGATTAATTATAGAGCAAACAATTCCTCTTTTTCCTCCTTGAATTCGGTAATGAAGGCTGCTCCAAGCCAATTGGTTTTTGGTTTATATTAGACAATAGATCATGCTAGTTAGGTGATGTATTCTTTTGACTAAAGTATAGCAATCAAGCTCCTTATTTTCCTGGTCCAAATCGGTAGCACAAGGGTGGTAACATGGCTATTTCCTTTGTTTATAGCCTAGTACAAAAGAGCTAAATCTAGTAGCATATTTTAATTTGATTACTTTTGTTTAGACTAATCTTTTCTTGATTCCTTGCAGGTCATACGGTAGATGAGGATTATTTGACTGCACTTGCTTAATACATTAAAAAAAACATGATAGGATGAGTCATACTATTAATTAATCAATTTTCTAGGCCAAAACTAGTCAATTTTGACCACAAATGGCGCCCACAATGGAGGCTAGATGGGGTTGATTTTTGATTTAATTCCTGTCACATTATATTGTAATAAGACCACATTATAACATGTAATAGGTCACAACATTTAATTGGTACATTTATACTAAGGTAAAAGATGAAAGTTTTAAGGTAAAAATGCTGATTTTAGGTACCTTTTTGATGATAAAATCGCCCCCACTTGTAATATGAATTTAGTACTGGAATTAATTGATTTAGATGTTAATTTATCCCCTTTTAATATTATCAACTCGTGGCTGCTAAAAAACTTCAAGGCAATTGCGTAGAACGCATTTTTGTGACACCCGAAGGTGCGTTTTTGTGCTTTAAGGATTTTCTGAAAAATAAGTAGTCGCTATGAGTTCCAAGTGTTTATTGAAATTTTTTATAGTCAATAATAATATGTTAAGGTGTTAAATTGAGTTATATGGAGTTATATCAACTCTAAACACAACTCCCGGGCTAACCGGCAAAAATGAGCGTTAAGAAATTCCTCCGAGCACTTTGTTTATTTTTGAGGAAGTAGCTCAAGAATTCTCTTTAGAATGTTGAATAATGATGTTAGGAACTCTAAGAATTAATTTTATAGGAGTTCGTGCCACCTCGGCACTCCTCCGGGGCATTCCCGGGGGTTTATGGGGCCCTCATAAGGCATCTCTTAGCACTTTGCGTTTAACTGAGAATTTAGCTTGAGGAATTCATCTTATATGTTTAATAAAGTGTTATGGTGCATTTGGAATGAAGTGTAATGCTTTACTTCATCCTATAACGTATTTCGGGACTTTCGGGCCTTAAGGGCCTTTAAAGGAACTCCCGAGCATTTTGTATTTTTACTCAGTTTTAGATGAGTTCCTACATTCTAAGGATCATATAATGATCCTTGATTAACTTCATATGAAGTTTATATCTTATATAACTTGTTTATCTTAAGGTCGGGCTTTAACACACGTTTTTGGCCTTAAGGAGTTTAGGTGCGTTTTTAACGCCCAAGTGTTTATATACTTCCTTAGGGTTTAATAATCCCCTAACTAATGATTATTTACCATTATTAATTATATAAAGGTTAGGGGTATTTCAGTCTACCCCTCTTAAAAGGACTTCGTCCCGAAGTCATGACTTATACTTGTTCATCCTATGGAATCAAGTTCCTCATATCTATTCCCTGTCACTAGTAGAAAAAAGATTTTTAATGACGGCGTTTAAACCACGGTTAAACGGAAAATCATGGTTTACAGTTTATAAACCACGGTTTTCATAGCAACCATCGTTTAAGGTACACACCAGAGTGCATATACCACGGTTTTTGGAGAACCGTCGTATATAGGTTACTTATATACCACGGTTTTCAGGGCAACCGTGGTATATAGTACACGACAGAGTGGATATACCACGGTTCTTGGAGAACCGTCGTATATTAGGGTACCTATATACCACAGTTCCTAGGCAACCGTCATTTATATTGCACATCTTACTATATTAAACCACGGTTTTTTGGTCAACCGTGGTATATAGTCTAGGCGGGAATTTTAATTTTCGACCCAAATTTAACGTGGCTCTTTCTCTCTATTCTCTTATATATCTCACGCACGGTAATTTTGGAACCCAAACCGGCAAAGCTCTGCAACTCTTCTTCTTCATTCTCTTCAATCTCACGGTAATTTTGGAACCCAAACCGACGAACATGCTCTGCAACTCTTCTTCATTCTCTTCAATCTCACGGTAATTTTGGAACCCAACCGACGAACATGCTCTGCAACTCTTCTTCATTCTTTTCAACTTCACGGTAATTTTTGCAACCCTAACCAGCGAACATGCTCCGTCCTCACTCATTCTCTTGTTTTTTGGTAATTTTTGCAGCTTACACTTGCGAACAAGGAACACATGCTCTGCATCATCTCCACTCACTGTAATTTTCGCAACCATAACCGGCGAATAAGGAACATGGCCTACGCCTCCATTGTTCATTCTCTTCAACCTCACGGTAATTTTGTAACCCACCGCGAACAAGGAACACACCTCCATTCTTCACTCATTATTTTGCAACCCTAAATCGCAAACAAGGGACATACATGTTCTAGCCTCTTCATTATCTTCTGTGCTCTGTTTGAGATTTGTGAAGCGGCGCTTCTAAATTGCCGACGATTTTGAAAAAAAGTTCATAGACTATAAACCACGGTTATATGTATAACCGTGGTTTATTCGTTGATTTTATACATAATATACCACGGTTTTGAGACTAACCGTCGTATAAAAGGTACTTTATACCACAGTTCTGACCTTAACCGTCGTTTAAAATCGGTGAGGACCGCGTCCAAAAACGGTCTTAAACGACGGTTATAGCAAACCGTGGTATATAGTCTTCTTTTAAACGACGGTTTTCAACCGTGGTATATAGGCAATTTTCTATATGCGACGCGAGCATAAACCACGGTTCCTAACCGTGGTATATAGGCAAAATAACCGTGGTTAAAAACAATTTTTCTACTAGTGTGTATACCTATCATTCTGGGTATTAATGCTATATTGACACCTCTACATTCCATCTGTAACCCGAGTGTATGTAACTCGAATAAGCACATATCCTTTGTTCGTGGTAACCAATGTATCATGGCATAAGTACTTGATAAATACTGTAAAGTAAATAAGTGTCTCAACTTCCTAGCTATCCCACTAGGTTATCACTGCACAAACGCAATACCAAAACACTCAGTCTTACAGAGTGCAGAGGCGTAAACCCTTGGCAGTAAATCTCTTGTGTGATCATAGGAATGAACATACTGCAAGGTAATTAAGTGTACTTTTATTAACCATCCATGTGTTACATAGAACACACCAATACCAAGTGTCACATAGGACACGTCAATGACCAACAATCAAGTGTTACATAGAACACAACCATATGCATTCGAGTGTCACATAGGACACAACAATAACAATTCAAGTGTCTCATAGGGCACAACAATAACCATGTGTCATATAGGACATATCAATAACTATTCAACCAATTGCACACATGTGCAACAATCAAACACAAATAACCATACACAAACCAGTATAGACTGTAAATATGCAAGTCGCATGTGGTGCTCTACCCCCCTTAAAAAGGGTTACACCCACGTACCCCCTACAAGTATACACAAAACTAAGAGAAACGTGCTGGATACTTGTCTTGCATGGAGTCTTCTAACTCCCATGTCGCCTCTTCAATGTCGTGGTTTGACCACCGAACCTTGACCATTTTAATGGTCTTGTTCCTTGTCTCCCTAGTCTTATAGTCTAAAATGCGAACTGGGGTCTCCTCATATCTAAGTGTAGGATCTAGCTCGAGTGTCTCGGGCTCTAAGATATGCGATGGATGAGGCACATACTACTTTAGCTGTGAAATGTGGAACACATTGTGCACTCTCCCAAGCTCAACAGGTAAATCTAATTTGTAGGCTAATGGGCCCACTCGCTCCGTAATAAGGTACGGTCCTACATAATTCGACTAAGCTTGTCCTTCTGCCAAAATCTAAAAATTCCCTTCATAGGTGAAACTCTAAGGAACACTCGATCGCCTACTGCGAACTCGAGGTCTCTCCTACGGACGTCAGCATATGCCTTCTGTCCGATTACGAGGTATAGCCCCCCCAAGAATCTATGCATTCTCTGACATGCTCCATAGCGCATTAGTATGCTTTTATATTTGAATCCCGTATGTATGGGTGAAGGTGATCTACCATCTTTTACGTTGCCGATATTTTTCATGGCTTGTTTAAACTATCGTGTGTAACACACTTCCATTAATCACCTCCTGTAGTTGTAAACGTCGGCGCTCGGGTCTTGTATTAATATTGGGGCATACCTAAGATCTCTCTCTTTGATCCTCAGGTCATCATCTTGTGATTCTGGTATTTGAGTTTACTGTCACCATATTCGGTTTTCATTTTCAATGTAAAGTATGAGCTATGGTCGAGCCATGCATCTTATGTATAATATAGAAAGATTTCTTGTTATTATTTATTCGCCAATTGTCGGTAGTACATACACGATTACTATCGTCTGTTCATCAGTTATACCATAGTAGGGTTCCAGCTAAGGTTTCTAACAAGGTACAGTTTCCTCTCAATTGATCGTGTTCTTACGGTTGTGAATCAACTCATGTGAGTATTAGTATAATGTTTCTACTCTTTATATTCTACCATGTTTATAGGTAGGTTCCCATTTAATATATTGGGTTTGAATTCATAAGTAAAGACTTAAAGTCGACCTTTCCCTTCAGATGGCAATATGGCCATAACTTAGAAGCTAGTTTGAGAATACTCTTATTATAGGTAATTGTCTCTTGATATCATTTTTAATTTATTAACATGGTTCATGTATTAATACTGGTTAGTATTTCCCTCACAATTGACTATTTTTCCGACATACATGGAGTTGTTTTAGCTATTTAATCTCCTCAGGGTAACCTGGAAAACGTAACTCTTAATTTACACCCTCTACATCTCATATACTTATTAGTCAAATTTTGTATCAGATTTAAGAATAAATACTTACGTATCACAGAGATATTTGTGACCACTTGTAAGGAGTCTCAGGCATCATCCAACCCTGACGGGGTCAGCATCAGTGTTGAACTATCCTTCCACACCATTTTGTGTTTGGTTTTCCCTGATCTGACCAGGATCAAGTTCGACCTCCCACATCAAATATCAAACAATCACATAATTGTCATTTTTCCAAATTTTGTCTTATCGAACTTTGTGACGTGGTGATTACTACATGTACATTTTCCTTGATTGTTATACAACTATTCCATTAACTGTTATAACCTACTCTTGAATCTAGTGTATTCCTTAATCCCCAGAATTAAGTTCCTTTGATCAAATCATCAAGCGGGGAAGCCAGTTTTTCAACTTGGCATAAAAGGTAAGTTCTTATTAAAACATCTAGGCACATGCTGTCTAATAATTATGTTCATCAATTATTTGGCTCTTAAATCCATCATGCATGTACTAAGTTAGTTATAGACTTGGATACCTTAGAATACACTCTTCTCTTTAAAAGGCTTATCTAATATCTCACTTATTAGGGCTTGATTATTTCCTATACTTTGATTATCATCACTTGAAGCAAGGCAGTCCTAGTTATTACTAAATTTGGGATGAGTCTCCAAGGAAAGTTTTCATAACTCGATCAACAACTACAGTTCCATAAAGTATTATTTCCTCCGCCTTAAAGCTTGGCTCTTTCTTATTCCATCTAAACTCCATGAATCAGGTGAACCATATGTTCAACCTAAGGTTAAGTATCTCTTAATATTAGTACCATCTCAAACTAAGGGTTTCCAGTTTGAATCTACGGTTTGGTAACAGGACAATCAAAGTTTATTGTTTGTTTCTATCTCTTAGAAACGTGGTTAATCCACAAGCTCAATGGTTTCCAAAAATAGGTCGATTAGGTGTATCAAATAGAGGGTTTAGAATTACAGGGATTAGTATATAACGTTAGGAACATTTACGTGTAAAACAATTGTTACAAGCCAAGGGGTATGTTTTCCTACTTTTAAATTTAACTTCCACTCACTTTAGTGTATATATTAATTCAACCTCTTAATATAACTTATACTACCTTCATTGTAAGTGTCAAGGAGAGTTATTCACTACCATGTTTACATTAAAAGTTATATTTCATAGGGGGTTAACCTTATTTGATTTCTTGCGTTCTTTATTCGCATTCATAAATTGAGCTGTCATAGAAGACATATGCTCGTATAGAACCATAAGATTAGTGTAGGGCATGTGTCTCTAAGTAGGGTAGGTATGTTTAATGGTACTTAGCCCTCTGAAGTGTATCAATACTCCTCAAAGTTTTAGGTTTACAACCTCCAAATTATATGTATATATAGTATTTGGTATTGCTAATTAGGTAGTTCTCCCGACTTTAGAAAATATAGATTCAAAGATTGTTCTTTCCCCTTTATTAATTAGGAGTCCAGCATTGTCACTATAATACTACTAGCTGAGACCCTTGGTATTTGCTCAAGTATTTAGAACCCGTGCTTATCCATAATGGATGTTTAGTAATATATTTTGAGATTCTGTTTCTCTGTTGTCATATTTCAAGATTTCGCACTATCTTCTCGCGAAGTTAATAAGGGATGGTAAGATTTTCTAGTCCCGCACTGGGCGGTACGCTTAGTGCCTGGGTATCCCATGAAATTCAATGTTTTTTCTTCATGTGTAGGTCTTTAACAAGCCCTTTTGATATTTTATGTAGTCTTAAGTATTTCATATTAATTAATGTATTCCTTTTCATGACATCTGCTCGTCATTTAGGCAGGTCATAATTTGTAGTTACTGTAAGTTTGGACAGTTGATAACACCCTTCGGCGGTCCAAGCAAAAATTAACTTACTATTCCTCCCTGTACTATCTCACACTCTGCATTAGCTTCAATGTTTGGTATGTGGTTGGTTCCTAATTGTTGTGCAATTTTGACCGCTTCTGTTACCAAAGTTTGGAAACTATCGGGTATACTAGGAACTCGTGTTCCTTCTACCTTTCTTACTTCACTATATAACCTAGCCTGTGGATCCCAATCCTTACCCATATACATATATAACTTAAGTTTTGATCCACTTCCATATCCTGAGATATAAAATCCTCCAAGGCCTATTCCCAAAGTTCCACATTCATTTACGATAGTTATTTGCTCATCTAGAGTTTAAATATTTCTTAAGTAAGATCATGCCGGGTCAAAGTACTTGGCATTATGCCTTTGGATATTTCCGACCTTCGCTCATAGGCTCAGGTGACCTCGGTCTCATAGATAAGGGAAAACAAATGTCGAAGTATCCTATTAGGTGAGAGGTTACCTAAGTTAGGTCTCTCTAATTTTTTTTTTGATACTTACCAAACACATACAAGTCTCTTCGACTAACAACTATAAACACACATACATGCATCATGCATTTAGTTTAAGTTCTAGGCTTACCACTTTCGCGCTGAGCGCTAGCCTCAGCGCCTGAAGTTCCCACTGTGTATAAGGTGGTTCTTCCTGGTACTATCTCTTTTCCTTCTGACTTCCGGATGAGGATGGTTGTCCTCCAGGTCCTCTAGTATAGGTATTAGTCTGCGGCGCTTGACCTCCTCTTGGTCCGCCCGCTTCAATAGCTGGTGTTCTCTGTGAACCTCTAGCTCCCTTGTATACTCGGCTTGGATTGGAAAAACATTCATACTCCCTGTGACCTTCTTTCTCGCAATAGCGACACTTCACCTTCCTTCCTGAACAATCTACTCCTGGGTGATCATTTCCACAGCGCTTACAGTAGTAGTGGTGTTGGGTTGGCTTATTGCTCCTGGGTGGTGTTGATCTCCATGGCTGTGCATCAATGGCTGGGCCGGTCAGACGAGGAATCTGCTCCTTTGTCTTCTGACCATGGAAGTCCTTCCGCCCTTTCTTCTTATCGGAGAATTTCTTCCCCTTCTTGTGGTAATCGCTAGCGGTTGCTCCACCATCATCTCCTTCTGCACTCTTTCTCTTCCTTCTTCCTGCGCCTCTTCCCCTAAACTTTTGAATCTTCACAGTGTCGGAGTAGTCGACTCCAGGTATGTAGTCCAACAAACTGGTGAACCGCGTGCAGTACTGGTCAACTGTTTGACTCCCCTGGATTAAGGTCTCGATCTCCTGCCTTTTTCTCTGCTTTAGGTGTTCGGGGTAGAACTTCTCCCGCAACACTTCTACAAACGCTGTCCATCCAAAGTCCGGTGTAGCTCTACGGTGGCCCTCCACAGATCACCACCAAATGTCAGCTGCGTCCCTCAGGTTGTATGCGGCGATGTCGACCTTCTGGTCTTCTGGAACTCTGACAGCCTTGAACGCTTTCTGGTGCTCTACAATGAACTTCTCTAGTGCGGCGGGGTCCGGTTCCCCTGAATAAATCGGTACTCTCGCGTCTGCAACGCTCTTCAACCAGTTGGTTTCCCTGGGCTGCGGCGGGTGGGATATGGCTCCCGTAAGTTGGGCTCCTAGTTGCTGCGCGAAGGCCGCCATGGTTGCTATTAGGCCTGGTACCATTGGAACATCCGCCGGTGTCTCGCCACCGCGTCCACTGCTGCCCCCACGTGGTCTTTCTCTTGTCGACATCTATAGTATATTATTATTACTACTAGGTTGCTACACCGTTTTACATACACAATCACAAATATAAGAAAGTTAACTACTAACAATAAAGATATTTCTAGATTTTTTTTCTACGTCACGAATCCTCACAGACGTTTCCCCGTATTCCCAAATATCCTATGCTCATATTCTTGACTCAGTATCCTTCATCAGAGCGGTACTCCGCTCTGATACCACTTTTTGTAACACCCCTAATCCTAAACCTATAATATCGTCGCATGTCGTAGCATAATAACTAATAATTCACAGCGGAAAATAAAACTATCTACCTTGGTGTTACACGCCGTTACTCACCCTTGTGAGTAACAAGGCATCCATCCAACAACCTTAACTCCTTACGCTGTGATGAACAGATACTGAGCACTCTAATTATTACAAACCAAATCCAACTAAATGAGCAACTAGCTGAATACAACAACCTCCTTAATACAATACAAAATAAAACCAAAGGTGAAATACCCCGTAATTAAAAACAGTGATTAATTAGGCTAATTATATTTTAAAGGCTTAATTACACTTAAATAAATACAAGGGAGCAAATCCCGAAGAAAACGGACCTTTAAAATGGGTTAAAAGCATAAACGAACCTTAAAGCGCGTTTTTCGAGGAAACCGGGAAAACACGACTTTAAGCGGGTCAAACAGACTCGTAACAATTTTGGTCAGCTAAATAGTCACTAATAATATTAGTGGAGCTTTAGAACCAATAAAATTAATTAAACGAGAAAATTCCGGAAAACGGGTACCGGTTAGTAAAAACTGTAACAACCGGGAAGTTATGGGGTGAGAATACAAATAAACAAACTTAGTGTGTCCACTTTTTAAATAAAAAGTAAAAAATATGTGTGTGTGTAGGGGGAACCGATTTCCCCTCCTCTCACTCACTCTTTATTACTTGTAACTCACATGAAGACAAAAGAATAAAGAAAGAAAAAGAAAACTCTCTCTCCACACACTCCCTCTCTCACATTTTTTCCCCCAGCCTGCACTCTCTTCTTCCCCAAGCTTGAAAATGGCGATTTTGTGAGCCCCCTACAACTCTCACCTTCTCTCCTCTCTTTGAACACTCAAACCTTCTCCAAACTCAACAAAATTATATCATTGTAATCCCCTTGCAAAGGAGAACATTTTCATCCTTCCAAAAATCGAAAACGATCACTTTCATTTCGGTGGGTATTTTCCATTTGAAGATTCAAGTCCGCCATTAGAAGCACCTTCACCCCCTTATCACCTTGAGGTAAAAAGAAATTCGAAAATCCATCATTTCTAGCCCTTGTTTGCACTATAAGAATTTCCAGTTTTGAACTCTTGGTTCTTCTTGCTCCAGCCGATTTGGCTTCTAATTTGGGCTAGGAATCTTGTTCTCTTGCTAACCAAGGACCTCACTCATTGGTTGGAAGGTAATAACTTTTCTTAAACCCTAAAACTATGCTTTAAGCTTTAGGTTGATTAAGGGTAGTATTTGAATGGTATTGTGTATGTGATATGGGCTGTAGCACTTGGTGTGTGGTACCTCATTGGGAGAAAGGAAGAGAAGGAAAAAGGAAGAAAAAGAAAACTAGAAACACAAGGTAATTACCTTTACCTTGAGCTAGTTTTGTATGTAGTATTGTAACAGTTTTTGGAGTAGTAAAATGAATGGAGTATTGAGTAATGAGTAGTAAGTATGTTGTAGCATAATGAGTAACGGTATTGAAACAGTTTTGAAGTTTTAAATGAGTTTAAAAGCTTGGGAAAACATGGGGTATTGAATGGGTATTGCAGGAATTTTATGTTGTTGTAGTAGTGTTGGAATGTAAGTATAATGTGTTGTATAAACAGGTTGTGAGAATGTGAATATGTGAGCTGAAATAATGTGTGGAGAATGGTAAGAATATAGGGGAGACTATGTCAAATTTTGTCTAGGAATTTGAGGACTTAGTGGTTTAAGAAGAGGGAGTAACCTAGGTAGTGACTAGATGTATTTGGAGAGGTTAAAAATGAGTAGTTAAGCATCTTGAAGCAGAATTGAAAAGGGTTTAGGTGATGTAAAGGAATAGATGTAAAGTAAGGTGTTTTGAATGCTAGGAATAGCATTAGTAGAGGGAGTAATGGAGGAAAGAAGTTAAGATGAAAATCTGTAGCATTTAGGGGAAGAGAAAAATCTGTAGCATTTGGTGTGAGGAAAATTAGTGTAAGTGTTGGGATAGAATGAGAAAAATTGTACAAGTGTACCTAGGATTGAGTAATAAGTTTGGTGAATGAATTAAGGTATTTTAGGAGGCCTAAATGGCATAATATCATGTGGGATTACATGTAGGAAGATTGGGGAAGAGATGGGTAAGAAAGGATTGAAAAACAAAGCCTGTAGCAGTGTTCTGCTACCGTCCGACCCAGAGCCGGATCGGACCGTGGGTCGGACAAGGCTTAAGTAATGAAAATAAAACATTCTGGAACGGTCCGACCCAGGAGCCGTGAGTCGGACATGGGTCGGACGGGCAAGAAAATTCTGTCGTTGAAGCTTCTGACTCCGTCCGACCCAGAGGGTGAGTCGGACGTGGGTCAGACGTAGCTTGGACAACGGAACCGAAACCTTCTGGAATGGTCCGACCCAGAGATGTATGAGTCGGACGGAACAGTCTGGGTCGGACGGGAAGGATTTCAGAAGGCGAAAAGCTACTGGAACGGTTCGACCCAGGGCTTGGGTCGGACGGTGGGTCGGACGACCCATAACTTACAAAAAAAATGTTTTATTATATGATTATAGTAATCATATGTATATATATGCCTATACACGAATATGCATATGCATGTAGCAACACACCATTAATGAAGTAGAAAAGGTAAGGAAGTAAGTAAATGTGTAAGAAAACAAGTTCAAGAAGTAATAAGGAAAAAAATGGTTTTATAACCAAGTATGAATGTAACAGAGTAGTACGTATACATTGGAAGTAACAATGAAGGAGTGAGTTGATCAATAATAGGTCATGATCATACTACTTCCTGTATGTATAGGAATCAAATAGTTGATCGTCAAAGGACCCGGTAGTACAAAAACGACGGTGTACGGTATGATTTCTTCATGCCTGTATCCTAACTTGGTACCTCGATTTGGTGTGCTTATGTATCACCAATAAGATAAACGCCATGAATCGGACTTTTATTTGCACATAATTGTGTTTGGGACTATATGTGCTTTTCTGTGTATCTTCTTGACATAGTTTGTATAATTCTGAAATGTATGAAATGAATGAGAATGAAGTACATGTGTAAGTATGAGTACTTTTGTGTATAGTATTAATGTATGGAAGGAAGGTTTGGACTTCTACTAATTCCTAACGATCTAACTCCTAACATGAGTAAGGAGTAAAATGGAATGAGTAGAAGCCCGATATAGTTTCGGCCACGCGTGAGGATAAGGAAACACAAGAGGTTGGATCCGAATCCTGGCTATAATCTTTTCCAGGACCAATTCCCTTGAATGGTAGCATCCTGGAAGTGGGCCACCCTAAAGCCGGTGGTGGGATGTAGTAATCCCTGCCGGAGGTCACACCGACTTAACTGGAGTAAAGTATGAAGAAGTAAGTATTGTATGTGTATCGGTCTTGACTATTGTAAGTCATTGGCCTGAGTAAGAAGTATTGAACACCTGATTAACCGGGTGTGTAATGAAGCTAACATGACTTCTGTATGTATGGAGAATTGTATCTCCGTAATAATGCGGTAAGTAATCGGTAAGTAAGAACGTTGACTGTAATTCTTCCTTGATTGTATTGAATGTATGATGCCTATATATGGAATGTATTGAATTGTATTGTATAAGCATGTATGTATGTATGTATGAATGAAACGAACCGCATGTACCTCGACCAAATAGTTGGCATACCCTCGCTAGTAGCGGGGTATGCGGTTATCATATTTAGCGTAAGCTGACCCCCTAGGGGGAATGTTTTATTCTACAGGTACCCGCGAGGCGTGATGGTCGAGTAAGGATCTTGCTGAATTCTTTTGGGTAGTTAGTAGGATTGAAACGGTGTAACCGAGTTGTACACGGCTAAGGCCTTTTGAGTAGCCGGTGTACCATGTGCTACACCTTTTTGGATAATGAGTTCTGATTGGATAGTAAGGAGAGAATGTAATAACTCTTAATTTTTGGGAAGTAGCCTTGGAATGTAATTCATATATTTCGGTATACTCGGTAATCAAATGTAAGTAAGTATTTGGTATTGGTAAAGTAGTAGTATGTATGCAGTTTATTTAATCGTCAGACCGACACGATAGGTAGTAGTAGCCTTGTTAACCTTGGATGGTTACGGCGTTGTATCACCCGCCGGGAGTAAGTAAGTATTCCGCTGCGAGTAAGGTAATTATGGGAATGATTAGAGGATAATGGAAGGATTAGCGGTTGGGGTGTTACAAAAAGTGGTATCAGAGTGAAGTCTCGCTCTGATGATTAGAATCCTAAGTGTAGTGATTACCGAGTTAGGATTTCAACCGTTTTAAAACGGATACTTAGAAACCTAACTAGGAACTACCGTTGTTAACAACGGATACCCTTTACGTTGCAAAGACGATACCATTGCTTGAATCAAGACCATGAGGTCATAGATTCACCGTATCTAATGTACTCTACACTTGTTCAGATGTTAGGACGAGGTCCAGGCCGACCCAGAGGAGGGGGCAACGAAGGACCAGACGCGCAGACGATAGCTGAGATCGTTGCCGCAACGGTAGCACAGATGCTACCGTAAGTAATCACCGCTGTTCAAGCAACCCAACAAAACCAACAGCAGCAGCAGCAGCAACAGCCCGACCCGCCTCAACCCCGAGAAACGAATTGGGTAAAGGCCGTCGCCGACCTTTGACCTCCATACTTTAGAGGCGAGAGCGACCCCGCCAAGCTCGAGGCCTACCTCTCCGAGATGAAGACGGCATTCGAGACACTTGAGACTCCCGCTAGAGTTCGAGTGAGGATAGCTGCGTATTACCTCAAAGACGCGACTATGGACTGGTGGAAGCTCGTTAAGGCTGAGCACGTAGCTGATCCCATATTCAGTTGGGAAGCATTCACCTCTCTCCTCCGATCTAAGTTCTATCCCGAGCATGTCAAGACCAAGAAAAGACTTGAGCTTGATGCCCTGAAAATGACCGAGAAGATGACGGTTGATGAATATTACCGCACCTTCACCTCTCTTCTCAGACTTCTACCCGACCTTGGGTATACCGGCCAAGTCTTGGTCGACCGCTTCTACGGCGGATTGAGCCAATCGACTCCGGTATGGCATGGGCTTCACACGGTTTACCTCCCTTCAGGTAAACATCGTTGAACCCTTAAAAGCCATGCGTAATGTGAATTAGTATTCCCGTATGAAGGTCACCTAATGCCTACGTAATTCAGGAGTGTTACCACGCTGCATCTCGAGTTGAGATCACCTTCCAGCTGAGAGATGAGGAGCAAGCGCTGAAGTGCAAGGCGAGCGGCAAAGGTAACACCTCCGATGACCAAAACCAAGCCGACCTTGGAAGAAAGAAGGGGAAGCATTCCCACCATAAGAACACTTCAGGAGACGACGGAGCCCATACGAAGAAGGGCAAGGCAGCTGAGCCGTTACAGATTGCCTACACCGCACCAGTGGCAGCGAAGCCACTGAGGTCTCAACCCTTCAAGGGTAAGAGCCGAAACCGAATTAGTACACTTGTGAAAACGTATGTATATGAGTATTGTAAGTATACCGAACCTTGCTAACTTGGAAGCTATAGGTTCTGGATTTGGCCAAGGCAAGAACCAATCTGATGGCCGCAGCTACATATGCGTAACTACAACAAGGATCATCCGGCCCCGATTGCCAAGGAAGGGAGATCCGCTGCTCACTTGCCAGAAACCGGGCCACCGTGCTAATGCATGCCCGGAGAACTCTAAGCCCAAGGGCAACTACCAGGGCTACACCCGAAAAACCAACCGAACCAATCCGATCCGAATCCGAATCTCAACCGAAAACTATAACTTGAAAAATGACCCGAAATCCGAAATAAACCGACCCGGACCAAACCGAACCGTATTATTGTAAAACCGAAAGTAAACCACAATCCGAAGTCATCCGAACCGAAGTCATCCGAACCGAAGTCAACCGAACCGAAGTCACCCATAACCCGATGATGACCCGAAATCCGAAGTGACCCGAACCGAAATCAACCGAAAACCAACCGAACCGAACCCGAACCGAAACCAGTGTGACCCGAACAAATATATCGATGTGACCCGAAAGAATATATCACATTAATTATATGAGACAATGAGAATAAAACAGAATGTTTATACCCGATATTAGTTTAAATACAAATCAGTATTTAGCATTTGTATCATACAACACTAAACAATGCCCCACAATACTACCATTGTACCAAAAACTCTAGTACCATAACAATAGAATACCAAACAATGTTTACAATCAAGTATCATTGGGTTATGGTCCAAAAAGAGACATGAATATCAAGCAGCCGATAGTGAAATTTGCTGCAAGGATGTAAAAGAACCTGTAAAAGAAAAAAAAAACCTCATTAAGTATATGACAAACTGAGAAACATGAGCAAAAGGATGAGTAGTTCAACTGTTCGTCGTGATGTAACTTACATTGAATGGATTCCCTCTTTCACTCTTTGCCACAAGAAAAACAATTATGTATAACCAAACAAAAACATGACATAAAAGATAAGATAGGAACTAACATCATAACTAATTAGGATGTGGTCCACGAGATTCTGTTGCATTCCAATCCACATCGCAACCAACAAATTCATCATCCTCAGGTGCAATGAAAACAACAAAAAAAAAATATGACTTCGAGTAAAAGAAAAAATGGAAGTAAGAAAATATGACTTCAAACAATATGTAAAACATCAAATAAATATATTAAATAGTGTAGAACTTACCTGCATAACCATACAACCAACTGCGTGCAGTTATCAAAGCCTCGACATTTTCTGGAAGATATGAGCTTCTCCACTTATTTAGAACTCGTCCTCCTATGCTAAACGTTGACTCTGAGGTGATAGTTGTGAGGGGCACTGTTAAAACATCTCTAGTTAAGTAAGAAAGCTCTTTATAATGACCCTCATTCTCTCTTCAAAATTACAGCACATCGAACTTCAATTTTCTATCCATCTTTGCATCTTCTAAATATGAATCCAATATTGTCCTTTCACGATGGGCAGTAGAGAACATGGCATCATCATCATCAAACTCCTACATAATTAAATAAACACATTGAAATGATGATTCATTTTCACTTGGTAACAATTAATAATGAGAAAAGTAAATTATCATACAATAATAAAGAGAAGTCACCAATATAGGTAAACAATAAAACATGTCACAAACTTACAGCTAGGAGATCAATTTTACGCTTCTTGTTTTTCGGTGCGCTATCAGGAATGGTGCTAGTAGTTGAAGATGGTCCATGTGACACTTGACTAGCTATAGTATATTCTTTAAGGAGCTCCTCCAAGCGACATTTAACTTCACCAGCCTTTTGAAGCTCTTTCTTCACTTCCATAAAACTTTTGATAACAATACTTGATGAAAGATAACTTACAACGAGGATCAAGAACCGCAGCACAAGCAAACAAGGTGGTGTAGTCATCATCATCCGAGTAATGCCAATACTTATCAAACTTGATTTGCATCTTCAATGCAATACCGCTTAAGAGTGGATTATCATCCCTGCTCAAGTTCGATAAAAGCATAGCAATCTTCCACACATTCTCAAAATACAAATTTGAAGTTGGATAGTCACTTCCGGAGAACAAGTTTGTTATTTCATAGAATTGTTCTAGGACATCTCGAATCTTTTCAGCCATATCCCATCGTCATCACTTGGACAATGTAGGTATGCTTTATCAACAACAACCAATTGCTTAAAAGCATCACGGTATAAAATAGCTCTATCCAACATCATATATGTCGAGTTCTATCTAGTAGGAACATCAAGCCAAAATGATTTGATCTCATCAATCTAAGCTAACTTCACACAATGTCGAAAGTTTTCCTTTCTTGGCTCTAACCACTTCACATACTTCACACTATCTCTCAACTCAGTGATAATGGGATCAATAACCTTCAGCCCCTCCTGAACAATGAGGTTTAACACATGGGCAGCACATCAAACATGAAAAAAAGTTCCTCGAGACAATAAGGCCTGTCTACCATTAAGTGTGCCTCTTAACAAGTTTTGCATTTTATCATTGCTGGAGGCATTGTCAAGGGTGATTGTGAAGATCTTTGAATCAATTCCCCAATCTTGAAGCATTCTTAAAATAGCACCATACAACATGGCTACAGTGTGTGGAGTCTCAATGTGGCAAAAGTTTAGCACCCTACTATTCAGCTTCCAGTTAGCATCCATATAATGCACGGTCAAACACATATATCCTTCTATCTGACAGGAAGTCCACATATCACTAGTCAAGCATACTCAACCAGGAACTTTCCTAAGGATCTCCTTGAGTTCAGCTTTCAACTTCTTGAGTAACTTTAAGCAATCTAACTTTGCAGTGTTCCTACTAATGGTCTTGACCATATTATTCAAATATGTATGAATTTCCCGATTAGCTTCATGCTCAACCCATGAAAAAGCATATCCATGCTTGATAATTGCTCTAGACACCAAATCTCGGTATGTATTTTGATCAAAAGGAGCACTGTTACTTCCTTGGTGCTGAGTTGTAGCATAGGCTTTACATGACCTTAAATGTCCATGAAGATTTGAAGTTCCAGATCTTCCCTCTGCAATGAATGACTTCTTCATACAGTGTATGCATTGAGCTCTCTTTTTACCATCTGGGAATCCATCAATCAAGATATAATCCCCTCAACCATTTGTGATTCAAAGGCAGAATTGACACTCAAGCTGCCTATCACTTCAGGCGAGCTACCATGTGAAGGATTTATATGGGTTTCCTCTTCAACACTATTAAGCACTTGCAATGAACTTGGATCTTGACGTGGACAAGTTTCTGATTCCATATCCACTGTCAAATAAGAAAAGTGAGAAAATTAATCATACATATAATCAGGTGTGGGAGATGATAATCAATAGTAGATAAGAGCTTTCTTTCCAAAACAGAAATTAGGTAAATAAGACTATTTTTAAATTTAGTAGCTAATTTAACTTACTAAGTATGGTGTTTCAGCCACACAACTCGGCTACCTGCTATTGTGCAATATTAAAAGTTTCAAGATGAGCAAAACAGAACAAATTCAGATTTGAAGTAAAACAATAAAGGAGATGTGAAGCAATATCATAAACAAAGAACTCAAGAAATCAAAAACCTATATTGTTATAATCACCAGTTAAACTTGCAACATTACAGAGAGTGAAGAACAATATGTGTAGAGTCACAGACCATAAAGTCTTGCTTCTGCAACCAAAGAAATCAAAATTTATATTGTTATAATCAGCAGTTAGACTTGCAATACGAGGCGCAGACAGTGAACTTTGCTTCACAAGCTACGGCAAAAAAAATCAAAAACCTATACTATTCTAATCGCCAGTTAAACTTGCAATATTACAGTGAGAGAAGAACAATATTACCGCGAGTGAAGAGACGCGGACCAGTCTGGTTTTGATTCACAAACTACGACCAAAGAAGTCAAAATTTTGTGCTGTTATAATCGCCAAATAGTTGCAATATTACAGTGATTGAAGAGCCTATAGATGGCTTGAAGAGAATGAAGACAGCATGTAAACTGAAATGAAGTTACCGTAAGTGAAGTGAACAACATGTAACTGGTAATTACCAGGTAGGGTTTCCAAGTTACCGTGAGTGAAAAGAGAATGAAGAGTGAAGACCGCCTGTCTGTAGAGAAATTGAAGAAGCGTGCCGTGAGTGAAAAGAATGTGGACGACCGCGACGCGAATAAGTTTTCAGAAATTTTCAATTTCTTTTAATTTGGCTCCTTCATTTTCAATTCTTTAATTTTCAATTCTTTACTTTCTTTTTGAAAGGAAATTCTGTAATTTTCAATTCCTTAAAGATTAAACAATTAATTAAAAAGGAGTATATTAATTACAAATAAATTAGCTTCATATAACAACTATGATCTATAGTTAAATACTGTCAGTTTGTAGAAATAATTTTATAGTTAATCATTATTTAATAAGTGTAATGCATCTCCATTAATCGCACAACTAATAATGATAATATGTTACTTATCAATGATAGATTCATAAGAACCAAGAATATTTTTATATTTAGACTCCAATTTTATCATTGATTCAAATCATTTTTCTACTAATTATTCATATATTGAAGTTTTTTCATTAATTTGAATTTTTCAAGCCTTGATCCAATCTTGTGAACAATTCTCCTTCATTAGCAATTTAACATAACTGATTAATGTACTTGAAGGATTTTACCTATGTAGCAAAATTCTCACGCTTGTGAATGCTCTCCATATCATTAATCTAATTTGTCATTTGGTTATTGATAGTATTTAATCATTTAATTAATCATGTTTGTAAGTTCTTAGAACGTTCTTTGTGATTGATGAGTCACAATGAACTGGATAACAATCACACGACAAACTCGAAGTGCACAAAATAGATTGAACGATGATGTGAGAGTATTAACGTGAAACATCACTCTTTATTAGCATGTACTTTACTCAATACCTTCACATACTCAAGGAGAACAGACTCTCGATGAGTACACACGTAATTCACTCGATATCTCTCTCAAACTCAAAAATGAATTACTGAATTACAATCCTATGAAAACTCTCAATAATTTCTCTCTGGTCCTCTAATCTCTCCATAAAAGCGTAACCCCAATATGTTCTGCTCTCAAATATATATGAGCGACATCAAATAAATCTAGACCTAAGATTCTATCTTAAATGATAAATATTTGGTGTAAAAATGAATCTTAACAACCGAGAATAACTACTGCAATCACAAACTATTTATATCTTTAGGGAAGCTAAGACTTCTGATGATTTTTTACTCTGGTAAAAACATCCTTGACCAGCAATCGTCATTCGCTCTGCTTGGTTGGTACTTAGACTTTTGTGTCTATGACCGAGTCTTGGTATGTAACACAGTTTGATAAATAAAAAAACGTTTACACTAATAATGTTTCAATGATAATTAATTAAAAACGAGTATATCAATTTATAAATAAATTAGTTTCATATAACGACTATGATGTATAGTTAAAAACTAAGAGTGAGAATAAATTAGTTTCATTATTTAGTAAGTGGCGTACCTATAAAAAAGTATTAACAAACTTATATACAAGAGAGTTATTTTAAATATACCACAAATATTTTGCACTATAAAATTTTAAGTAATTAATTATCATGCATTTTCATTAATCCCACAACTAATAACGAATTAATGATAATGCGTTACTCCATCAATGATAGATTCGTAAGAACCAAAAATATTTGTATTTAGACTCAAATTTTATCACTAATTCATATCATTCTTTGTATTAATATTCATATATTGAAGGTGTTTTTATTAACTAGAATTTTACAAGCCTTTATCCAATCTTGTCAAATTTGCGTATCATGATTATTGAGTTACTGGATTCTGTAATGGCAACTGAATTTAACCGATTAATTGACCCGAATTTGACCCATAACCCGAAAAAACCGAATAAACCAGAGGCTAACCCGAACCGAAAGTTACCCGACCCGAAGTCACCCTAACCGAAAGTCATCCAAACCGAAAATCACCCAAACCGATCCAAACCGACCCGAAATTTCAACAAACCGAACTCAACCCGAACAAACCGAATTCAACCGACCCGATCCAACCCGAACCAAATATTGAACGATTTGAAATCAACCCGAACCGAACCGAACCGAACCGAACCCGAACCGATTGACCCGAACTGCCACCTCTAGTTGCATCTGGCGATGCTCATGCCCAGCATGCCTCACAGGGACAGGGATCCCGAGGTCCGCAGAAGGGCGCACCACAGAGGCAGCCGGCCTTACACATTATTGACCGTGACGGGACCGGGACTAAGTCCGGCCTAGGTAACTACCGTAACCTTTAATCCTTGAAGAGCATGTCTATGTATCAAAGTAATTGTATGAATGGAAGCATGAATGCGTAAGTACTTGAAGTATGAAAATGAGTATGAGTAAGTAACATGGAAATACATATTGAGCATGAAATGAATTAGTAAGCCTAGAACTCACACTAGATATAATTTACCACCTTAGGGAAATTCCTTATCTGTTACCCAATACCCTCGAACTCACCTCATGAAGAGACTGACATCGCCACTCACCACTTTGACAACAATCAGTGTCAGGTCATCCGCCCAGGTATGATCTTATTAAAAGGATACCTAACACCCGACGCACAAGTTTCAATCATCCGACGATGCAACGAGTTAGGAATGTGTCCAGGAGGATTTTATACACCCGAATTCCCCGGTGGAGCTACAATGAAGCTGAAAATGATGTGCTTGGGAAAGGATTGGAACCCTTATACCAAGACATACCAAACGACGCGAGCAGGAGACGGAGCCACACCTCCAGCAATACCCCCTGAATTCCAAATGCTTGTCACCCAAGCTGTAGAAATTGCACAACAATGTGAAGATGAACCAATCCCTGCACTTGAAGCAGATCTATGTATCGTCAACTTCTATGAGAAAGAAGGACCACTTGGCTTACACCAAGATAAGGACGAGACAGCGGAATCTCTTTAATTAGGAGTCCCGTAGTGTCTTGGTCCGTTGGTGATGACACCGTATTTTTATATAGCGAGCAGAAGCGTGTGGACCTCGCAGAGAAGTTGGTATTGAGAGGAGATGTCCTAATCATGGGTGGAAAATCAAGGTTGCTGTATCACGGAATCCAGAAGATCAAGTTGAACACGGCACCACCGGCAGTAATCAATGCCACACACATGAAACCAGGATGCCTGAACCTTACCTTTAGAAAGTATTAATCTTGTAGTAGCATGTAATCCAGTAGTAACGTGTATTAGAGACACAGTATGTATGATGGTTGGTTATTCAATAAAAGCAGTGTTGGTTATTAAATTCCACTTGCATTCCACCATCGTTACTTATCATCTTATAAATCAATAGGTTGTGGACTCGGTACCGAAGGTAACCTGAGTATCCTCACCGAAGAGCAAGCCGGCAAAAGCGGCACCATTCTAACGGGAACATTCCCAGTGAACGGCATCGAAGCCTCAGTACTATTCGACTCCGGCGCCTCCCACACCTTTGTATCGCCATCTTTCGCTACAAGGTTGGGGCTAGACGCAGATGAGCTACCAAATTTCTTGGTTACTCTCCCGTCGAAGGAGCGAGTAAAATGCACTAAGTATTACCACACCGCCACGATTCAAATCAAAGGCGAAGCATTTCCCATCTCCTTCATTGAATTCAACGGGTTGGGATTCGACTTAATAATTGGAATAAACTGGTTGGAGCGGCACAAGGGGAGAATCCTATGCGCCGAGCACCGATTGCTGCTCAAGAGTCCATCTGGGTTACTGTTTCATACCGCCAGAGACCGAGAGAGCCTTCAACTACAGTCATCTCCGCTATGGCAATGTACCGGGAGCTCAGAAAATGACATGAAGTGTATTTATGCCATGTGCAAGATTTGGAGAGAGATCCAGAATTCCGTGATGATGTGACCGTAGTCTCAGAATTCCCTGATGTATTCCCGAAAGAGGTACCTGGTATGCCACCACCGACGAGCAGTAGAGTTCGAAATTGACCTTGTACCTGGTACTGGTCCCATTGCTAGGGCACCATACCGCATGGCACCAGCAGAAATGGCAGAGCTCAAAGAGCAACTACATGATCTACTCGACAGGGTTTATACGCCCGAGCGTATCACCCTGGGGAGCACCAGTCCTCTTCGTGAAGAAGAAGGACGGTAGTCTCCGCCTCTGCATCGACTACCGCGAATTAAATGCGGTCACGGTAAAGAACAAATATCCATTGCCACGCATCGACGACCTGTTCGATCAGTTAAAGGGAGCTTTGGTCTTTTCTAAGATTGATCTCCGATCTGGATATCACCAAATTGCCATCAAAGGGCAAGACATTGAGAAAACAGCATTCCGAACAAGATATGGCCACTACGAATTCACGGTGATGCCATTCGGTTTGTCTAACGCACCAGCCAAATTCATGGACCTAATGAATCGGTTATTCAGTGACCAGCTGGACACTTCGGTAGTAGTATTTATCGACGACATCCTTGTATATTCGAAGTCAGCAGAAGAGCAAGAAAATCATTTGAGAAGAGTACTTGAGACACTGCGCAAGAACCAGCTGTATGCGAAGTTCTCTAAATGCGAGTTTTGGCTAGATCAGGTATCATTCCTCGATCATGTCATCTCGAGCGCGGGCATTTCAGTAGATCCATCCAAAATCGAAGCAGTGCGATCATGGCCTAGACCTAAGACTGTTACCGACATCCGGAGCTTTCTTGGTTTAGCCGGTTATTACCGGAGGTTTGTAAAGGACTTCTCAAAAGTCGCTAAGCCCATGACGTCATTGATGAAGAAAGATGCACCGTTTGTATGGACAAGCGAGTGCGAGGTATCCTTCCAGAGACTAAAAGACTCATTGACCTCGGCGCCAGTTCTCACACTTCCAGAGGGCACAGAGGGATTTGAGGTGTATTGTGATGCATCGGGCAAGGGCATGGGATGCGTACTCATGCAGCATGGCAAGGTAGTAGCCTATGCTTCTCGCCAGCTGAAAAAGCATGAGGAGAATTACCCGACACATGATCTAGAGTTAGGAGCCATTGTCTTCGCCTTGAAGATATGTCGACACTATCTCTATGGGGTAAGCATCACCATCTACTCCGACCACAAAAGTTTACAGTATGTATTCACACAGAAGGAATTGAATCTACGACAGAGGAGGTGGATGGAGTTCCTCTCAGATTACGACATCAACCTCCAGTATAAAGAAGGGAAGGCAAACATTGTAGACGCCCTGAGTCGTCGAGCACACTCGCCCATTCGCTACTCGCTTCTTCTAGCTTGGTTGACGAGGTGCGAGACGCTCAGTTGAGCGACCCTTACTTCATAGAGATCAGACAGAAAATCACAGAGGGTACCTTCGAGAACTGAAAGTACGACTTCAAATTGCATGAAGATGGTTTGATCCGTTTGAATGGCAGATTATGCGTCCCCCGAAGCAATGCTGAGCTAAGGGATCGCATTCTACGAGAGTCACATTGTTCGACATTGCATGTCCATCCGGGAGCCTCTTAAAATGTACAAATACATGAAGAGGTACTTCTGGTGGTCAGGAATGAAATCCGACGTGACTGAGTATGTTCTGAGGTGTCTCACATGCCAGAAGGTGAAGTTCGAGCACCGAAGATCGGGAGGAATTGTGCAATCCATGCCCATTCCGGAGTGGAAATTCCACGATCTCTATGGATTTTGTTGTTGGACTCCCACCTGCTAAGGGAGGACTCAACATGATCTGGGTAGTAGTCGATCGTCTCACCAAGGTGGCCCAATTCATACCGATGAAGGACACCTGGAAGGTGGCGAAACTCGCGGAGCTATTCGATAAGGAGATCATCCGACACCACGGAGTCCCGAAAACCATTGTATCTGACCACGACACCAGATTTCTTTCGAGATACTGGAGAGCAACACGGGAAGCGCTGGGCACTGAATTGAAACTTAGCACGCCTTCCACCCACAGACCGACGGTCAGACAGAAAGGACCATCCAAACACTAGAAGATATGCTTAGGGCGTGTGCCTTAGACTTCTAGGGGAGCTGGATTGATAAGCTTCATCTTATCGAGTTTTCGTATAACAATAGCTACCATGCTTCGATTAAGATGTCGCCGTTCCAAGCTTTGTATGGTAGACCTTGCCGTACCCTGTTGTGTTGGGGATGAGTCCAAGTGAAGCGGTCATCATAGGACCGGAGTATTTGGAACAAGTACAAGCTGAAGTACAACAAATCCGAGCAAATATGAAAGCAGCCCAAGATAGACAGAAATCCTATGCGGATGTGCGACGACGCGACCTTGAATTCGCCGTGGGCGACCAAGTGTTCTTGCGTGTCTCACCTATGAAGGGTGTCTTTCGATTTGGCCAAAAGGGCAAGCTGAGCCCGAAATTTGTAGGCCCGTATACCATTACCGAGAGGATCGGAGCCGTAGCTTATAGGCTAGCATTGCCTGAAGAATTGGGGCGTGTTCATGATGTCTTTCATGTATCACAACTCAAGAAATATATAGCCGATCCCTCTCATGTATTAGAACCCAAACATCTATCCCTAGAGCCGACGATGAGATATGTCGAGACTCCACTGCGAATCCTTGATACAAAGACAAGAGACACTCGCCATAAATCTGTACGAATGGTGAAGGTCTTGTGGTCTAACCACGATGTCAAGGAAGCGACTTGGGATTTAGAGGACGCCATGAAGGTGAAGTACCCGAATCTATTTGTAGACTAGATGTCTAGTATCCGTATAGCATGGAGGGTACGGGGCGTACCCCTTTTAAGGGGGGGAGAGCCTTTTTGCTTTTGCATTGCTTCAGGTTAGCATTGCGTAGTATGTAGGTATTGTAATTGTATTTTGTTGGCACATGTGGTGCTAATTGTATTTATTGGCACAATGTAGTGCTAGTAGTATTCAGTATGTAGTACAATGAGTATGGTATGTGTATGGTATGTGTGTAATGAGTAATGCATTTGTGTTGTACGGTATATGACACGAATGACAATGTGAAATGTATTGTGAATGTATTGGGGAATGTGTGAATTGAATTGTGTATTGTGTATGGTAATTGAGCTGCGTATGGTGCATGGCATCTGAATTGTGTATGCTGGTAGTGTAAGAATTGTGAACACCTTGTAAGGTGGTAGCAGAATGCATTGTGGCAATTGGTTTGCCAAATGAGTAGAAATGGTAAACCGTAACCTTGAGCAACTTTGAGGGCAAAGTTTCTTAAGGGGGGTAGATTGAAATACCCCGTAATTAAAAACAGTGATTAATTAGGCTAATTATATTTTTAAAGGCTTAATTACACTTAAATAAATACAAGGGAGCAAATCCCAAAGAAAACGGACCTTTAAAATGGGTTAAAAGCATAAACAAACCTTAAAGCGCGTTTTTCGAGGAAACCGGGAAAACGTGACTTTAAGCGGGTCAAACAGACTCGTAACAATTTTGGTCACTAAATAGTCACTAATAAATATTAGTGGAGCTTTAGAACCAATAATAATTAAACGAGAAAATTCCGGAAAACGGGTACCGGTTAGTAAAAACTGTAACAACCGGGAAGTTGTGGGGTGAGAATACAAATAAACAAACTTAGTGTGTCCACTTTGTAAATAAAAAGTAAAAATGTGTGTGTGTGTGTGTGTAGGGGGAACCGATTTCCCCTCCTCTCACTCACTCTCTTTATTACTTGTAACTCACAAGAAGACAAAAGAATAAAGAAAAGAAAAAGAAACTCTCTCTCCTATCATACACTCCCCCTCTCACGTTTTTTCCCCCAGCCTACACTCTCTCTTCTTCCTCAAGCTTGCAAATGGCGATTTTGTGAGCCCCCTACAGCTCTCACCTTCTCTCCTCTCTTTGAACACTCAAACCTTCTCCAAACTCAACAAAAACTATATCATTGTAATCCCCTTGCAAAGGAGAACATTTTCATCCTTCCAAAAATCGAAAATGATCACTTTCATTTCGGTGGGTATTTTCCATTTGAAGATTCAAGTCCACCATTAGAAGCACCTTCACCCCCTTATCACCTTGAGGTAAAAAGAAATTCGAAAATCCATCATTTCTAGCCCTTGTTTGCACTATAAGAATTTTCAGATTTTGAACTCTTGGTTCTTCTTGCTCCAGCCGATTTGGATTCTAATTTGGGCTAGGAATCTTGTTCTCTTGCTAACCAATGACCTCACTCATTGGTTGGAAGGTAATAACTTTTCTTAAACCCTAAACTATGCTTTAAGCTTTAGGTTGATTAAGGGTAGTATTTGAATGGTATTGTGTATGTGATATGGGCTGTAGCACTTGGTGTGTGTGTGTACCTCATTGGGACCGAGAACAAAGGAGAAGAAAGGAAGAGAAGGAAAAAGGAAGAAAGAAAACTAGAAACACAAGGTAATTACCTTTACCTTGAGCTAGTTTTGTATGTAGTATTGTAACAGTTTTTGGAGTAGTAAAATGAATGGAGTATTGAGTAATGAGTAGTAAGTATGTTGTAGCATAATGAGTAACGGTATTGAAACAGTTTTGAAGTTTTAAATGAGTTTAAAAGCTTGGGAAAACATGGGGTATTGAATGGGTATGTGCAGGAATTTTATGTTGTTGTAGTAGTGTTGGAATGTAAGTATAATGTGTTGTATAAACAGGTTGTGAGAATGTGAATATGTGAGCTGAAATAATGTGTGGAGAATGGTAAGAATATAGGGGAGACTATGTCAAATTTTGTCTAGGAATTTGAGGACTTAGTGGTTTAAGAAGAGGGAGTAACCTAGGTAGTGACTAGGTGTATTTGGAGAGGTTAAAAATGAGTAGTTAAGCATCTTGAAACAGATTTGAAAAGGGTTTAGGTGATGTAAAGGAATAAGATGTAAAGTAAGGTGTTTTGGATGCTAGGAATAGCATTAGTAGAGGGAGTAATGGAGGAAAGAAGTTAAGATGAAAATCTGTAGCATTTGGGGGAAGAGAAAATCTGTAGCATTTGGTGTGAGGAAAATTAGTGTAAGTGTTGGGATGGAATGAGAAAAATTGTACAATGTACCTAGGATTGAGTAATAAGTTTGGTGAATGAATTAAGGTATTTTAGAGGCCTAAATGGCATAATATCATGTGGGATTACATGTAGGAAGATTGGGGAAGAGATGGGTAGAAAGGGATTGAAAAACAAAGCCTGTAGCAGTGTTCTGCTACCGTCCGACCCAGAGCCGGATCAGACCGTGGGTCGGACAAGGCTTAAGTAACGAAAATAAAACATTCTGGAACGGTCCAACCCAGGAGCCGTGAGTCGGACATGGGTCGGACGGGCAAGAAAATTCTGTCGTCGAAGCTTCTGACTCCGTCCGACCCAGAGGGTGAGTCGGACGTGGGTCGGACGTAGCTTGGACAACGGAACCGAAACCTTCTGGAATGGTCCGACCCAGAGATGTATGGGTCGGACGGAACAGTCTGGGTCGGACGGGAAGGATTTCAGAAGACGAAAAGCTACTGGAACGGTCCGACCTAGGGCTTGGGTCGGACGGTGGGTCGGACGACCCATAACTTACAAAAAAAATGTTTTATTATATGATTATAGTAATGATATGTATATATATGCCTATACACGAATATGCATATGCATGTAGCAACACACCATTAATGAAGTAGTAAAGGTAAGGAAGTAAGTAAATGTGTAAGAAAACAAGTTCAAGAAGTAATAAGGAAAAGAATGGTTTTATAACCAAGTATGAATGTAACGGAGTAGTACGTATACATTGGAAGTAACAATGAAGGAGTGAGTTAGATCAATAATAGGTCATTGATCATACTACTTCTTGTATGTATAGGAATCGAATAGTTGATCGTCAAAGGACCCGGTAGTACAAAAACGACGGTGTACGGTATGATTTCTTCATGCCCTGTATCCTAACTTGGTTACCCCGATTTGTGTGCTTATGTGATCACCAATAAGATAAACGCATGAATCGGACTTTTAGTGCACATAATTGTGTTTGGACTATATTGTTCTTGTTGTGTCTTCTTGAACAATAGTTTGTATAATTCATGAAATGTATGAATGAGAATGAAGTACATGTGTAAGTATGAGTACTTGTGTATAGTATTGATGTATGGAAGGAAGGTTTGGACTTCTACTAATTCCTAACGATCTAACTCCTAACATGAGTAATGAGTAAAATGGAATGAGTAGAAGCCCGATATAGTTTCGGCCACACGTGAGGATAAGGAAACACAAGAGGTTGGATCCGAATCCTGACTATAATCTTTTCCATGGACCAATTCCCTTGAATGGGTAGCATCCTGGATTAGTGGGCCACCCTAAAGCCCGGTGGTGGGATGTAGTAATCCCTGCCCGGAGGTCACACCGACTTAACTGGAGTAAAGTATGTAAGAAGTAAGCATTGTATGTGTATCGGTCTTGACTATTGTAAGTCATTGGCCTTGAGTAAGAAGTATTGAACACCCGATTAACCCGGGTGTGTAATGAAGCTAACATGACTTCTGTATGTATTGGAGAATTGTATCTCCGTAATGCGGTAAGTAATCGGTAAGTAAGAACGGTTGACTGTAATGTCTTCCTTGCTTGTATTGAATGTATGTATGCCTTATATATGGAATGTATTGAATTGTATTGTATAAGCATGTATGTATGTATGTATGATTGAAACGAACCGCATGTACTCGACTAAATAGTTGGCGTACCCTCGCTAGTACGCGGGGTATGCGGTTATCATATTCAGCGTAAGCTGACCCCCTAGGGGGAATGTTTTTATCTACAGGTACCCGCGGCGTGATGGTCGAGTAAGGATCTTGCTGAATTCTTTTTGGGTAGTTAGTAGGATTGAAACGGTGTACCGAGTTGTACACGGCTAAGGCCTTTTGAGTAGCCGGTGTACCATGTGGTACACCTTTTTGGATAATGAGTTCATGATTGGATAGTAAGGAGAGAATGTATAAACTCTTAATTTTTGGGAAGTAGCCTTGGAATGTAATTCATATATTTCGGTATACTCGGTAATCAAATGTAAGTAAGTATTTGGTATTGTAAAGTAAGTAGTATGTATGCAGTTTATTCTAATCGTCAGACCGATACGATAGGTAGTAGTAGCCTTGTTAACCTTGGATGGTTAACGGCGTTGTATCACCCGCCGGGAGTAAGTAAGTATTCCGCTGCGGGTAAGGTAATTATGGGAATGATTAGAGGATAATAGAAGGATTAGCGGTTGGGGTGTTACAAAAGGTGTATGTTGAAAACACATCAGCTACCCCCGTGTCCCGCACTCCGGCTTGAGTCTTCTTCAATAACCTGGAATGTTTGGCCCATTGAAGGGCTCAGCAATCGAAATGCTGGTATGCTAAATGTAGTCTTAAATCATCTAGATTCCTTAAGTCGTTTAGCCATCTTGATATTAGTTTCATTACATGAAATACCGGTTTACAATAATAACAGTAATAACTGTAAACATTAAACATTCACATAACAGTTCACCTGCAAACATCAGTGTACAATAGTACACAACACCAATAACCACATATCGATAATACATAGAAATAACCAATAATCACACATCAATAATCCATAACAATAACCAAACAAGATACGCGTAGTAAACCGTACTTGTTAGTTGGCCACCTGGCCCTTATCCTCTAAACCAATCACTTAACCTTTTCCAATTAAATTCCGCCTCAGGCGTCAAGTTAAGACAACCCTTAATAACTTATTAATGGATGATAGTCCCCTGGGTTCCAATGGAACCGTTACCAGCTGACCTTATGGCCCTGGATAATATATTGACCGATCCGGTCGAACCTGTGCACCAACGGCAGTGCCCTTCGCCATCCCCGAATGTGGCTGATGGATTCCCTTGAGTGACTCCCCATTGAAGTCTCTCGAAGTGATCACGATGCGCAATAAGAAAGTCGAAACAGTCTGGATTCCTCTCTTTATAAGTTAGCCCTTTAGTCAGTGGTACAATAACCAATACTTGAAGTAAGACTATAACAGTTGACCATCAGTTAGGTTCAATAATACCTAAAGGTCAGTTAGTCTTGTTCCAGTTTAGATGTATAAACTTCCAGTCATAAGACGTTCACGTAAAAATACAACGCAACAGTGTGGAGCAATACAGTATACAATATCATATACATAAAATTACAGATATCGCTCTTAAACAATTAAACACATAACGTCTGGACCTTAGGAAAATCATTAGGACATTCAGACCACACAGTTAACATACCGTTCACCAAGTAACTGCTAGCTTGACAAATTTTTGTTCAGTAGTTCCTTCCCGTACGCTGTTATATAAACATGCAATACTGGGTAATATTAACATAACTATTCACTAAATATTACAGTACTGTCACTGTAGAGCTAATACTTGTAATATACTAATCCTGTATGTTCCTTATTTCCCCCTGTTATTTTACAGTGACTCTAGGTAATTCAACAGTTCGTTATTTTATGTGATATTCACATGTGATAATGAATTCTCATTGTACTGTATATCTTTATTTCATTAATCATATATCCATAATTATTTTCACTTAGTCCATATACCAATATGATTCGGTTATTTTATTATCACCGCAATTATTTTAAAAACCTTATATTATACTCCTTAATATAGCATAATACATTATATTACTTAGTTTCAACTCCTTTCTTAATTAAATCACAAAAGCATCCTTATGTTTTCGGTAATTACTTAATGAACACATCAACTTTGTAAAGTACCAAGAGACCATATAATTTTCGGAAATTACATTTGTACCCACTAATTCTCACAAATTATTATATAACCACATAGCCTTTAATTCACCAAATGCCACATTAAATTTCGGTATTTACAAACTTGATATACTAATCTTTATAAATTACCAAATAACCATATAACTTTCATAATTTACTAATTATCCATATTAAATTTCGGAAATTGCAAAACCAATATATTAGTTTTTATAAATTACCAAATGACCTCAGTTACTTCCGGTCTTAGCATATACTTTTCTTAAATTTACATTTCAATCCCAACACTTTATATAATTACATATTGTCTTATAAATGTAACACCCCATCTACAACCATACATTTAACAACACATTGCAGCGGAAACTCAACTCATCACATTACTCAATTCAATGGTGTTACACGCCGTTAACCACCCACTGGCTAATAAGGCTAATACATATACATTTGTATCGGTCTGATAGACTAGATTCCCGAGCAACTACACAATACAATCCTCATTCCATTTTCCACATTTATTATATACATACATTCCCACTGTACCGAGTATTACAAACTAACGCCGATAACAATTTCGGTCTTACTACGCTACAATGCTTACGCCATTTAAATGGCTACCCATGTAAACATCTACATCTACCCCGTCCTACTCTCGAACGGCTTCCAGCTCCTTGTACCTGAAACAGAAAAGGTAGAAAAGGGTGGCCCCCAAGGGCTCAGCAACTTTGCTGGTATGGTAATCCCGCAACCCACATGCTACCGGGCCACGCACAACTAATTGTCGTCTTAGCATGCAGTTGATTAATTTAAATCATACCACCAGCCATAAACATACAACACATAACATTTCGCCTCAATGGGCTCAACCTATAACCAACACATCCGCACTTAACCAACCATTCAATGATTCCTCAAACCCTAGAGTGGCTCTCCTCTGAAACGGAGCTACTTCCTTAACGAACGACATGTACCCATTAATCGGGTTATCCTTAAACGCCTCTTGTCACAAACTGGGATTCATTTCCATGATCCACACACTCCATATCCTACAACATATCTCATTCCTCCCATAACAAAATATAACAAACCTTTCTTGTTTCGACGTACACATGATATCATCACAATCATTTTAAACATCCAATATATATACATACCATAGCATAGCAAGGGAATTTGCATAGCACCATAACATTACATAACACCATAGAATCGGTTCTCACAAGGAACCTTCCACCATAGTTAGTATACCAGTGAGCCTAGAGATTATTACCAATCCCATGTTAAGCTCGTTACCAACCTCGTTACCGTCCGGTTATATAGAACGGTTAACTTATACCCAAGGTGTGTCGGATATAGTAATCCCAAGCACACCGAAATAACATTCGTATGCCCCTGTGGCCCGACGTGAGTCAGTAACTAGCTTTGGATAAGCTAAGGGAAGGTAGAAACCAAATTGGAATACCACCTATCATACACCAAGAGAGCCGAACCGGATATGACATCGACTCCCGTCCATCACACGCGTGGCCGGAACAACCGGACTCCTCACCCCCCATTAGTACATATACACTTATAAATAAGTAGTTAGAGATCCATTATGGAGCCTACCACATCCACACACCATACGGTATCATAACCGAGTTAAGCACACAAGGGAGGTTCACACACTTGCATACAACAACAATGTCCAACTAACTCACACATAGCCGTGGTTAGCACGTTCCCAAGGTTTGGGCCGTCAACTCCGAATACCGATCACTCATGTGTTCCTAGTTTTGGTTAGCTAAGGTTAACACATATTTGAGGTTAAATGGTATCGGAGGCCAAATTCGCCACATAAATGAATTGCTATAAACTCATTACATGTTTTGATCTTACAAGGTGGCAAACACTCAGAAAAACATATTGGCATACAAGCCGGTGTAATCCGGTAGGACACAGGTTGCAAGAAAACCATACCTGTCACCGGAGTCCACTTTACACGTCCACTTATGTTCCTCGAGCAATTCTCGAACAACTGTTAACATCACATATGTTTTATTAACATCGGGGTTTGCTTGATTATTTAATGTCTAATGCTTAACTTTCCCCATTAACTTAGTTACATAACTTTACATTTTAACTTGTGTTACTTTTACATTTTGATTCAACTTTTCGCCCACTTAATTGCCATTTGAACTCACCTAACATGTCCTTAACAACCTTATAACATCATTACCTATCAATCCCATCATCTCATATCATTTCATAACCTTAAACCATGTTTTTTGGTCCGACCGGACTTGTCCATGTCCGGTCGATTCCAGAACATATCTCCGCCAAAATTTTCTACTCCGACCGGACTTTAAGTCCGGTCCTATGTCCGGTCTATTCCAGAGAGTTTCTTCCCTTTGTAAATTTCACCCGACCGGACTTGCCAAGTCCGGTCCCTATGTCCGTCCATTCCAGAAGCTAATTCTCGCAGGGTAAACTGGGCCCGACCGAACTTGCAAGTCCGGTCTGCCCCAAATCTTTGTTTTCCTTTTTACATTCAACTCCAAACTTCACCCCATATATCCTAGTATACCCTAACCTCCTTTGGGCACTTCAAACACACCTTAAGATATCCTTAAACTCTCACAAAACTCTTTTTCTAATTCCTTAAACCTTTACTTATATCTTCACAAAATTCCTAACACTTACAATGTTTTCTCCTTAAGATTTCTAGGTAGTATTTCACCTATAATGACCACAATACCAAGGTGTTTCCTCTACACCTTAACTCACCTCGCAAGCATCTTCTCTTATTAACCAAATCTTCTCTTCCACAACTCCTTAAAGTTCCTTTCTCAAAACCTTATCTATACTTTATTCCCACCTTGCACATCACATAACCTAAACCTTAAACAAACTTCTCCAAGACTTTAATACATCCTAATAACACCCCATTGGATTTCTAGAACTTCCAAGACAATGCCTAAATCCTTATAGCACCTTAGAACACCTTAATGCATGTTTTCTTCCTTAGTGAAGCATGTATCCATTCCTAACAATTCCTAGTTCACCCAAGTTCATTTAAGCACCTAGAACTCCTTATACATTTTACAAATTTGGCCATAACTTCTCTAGTATATACCCACATCCAATCACTTAGGTTTTTACCTTAACTCATTCAAGGACACCTAAAATCCATCAAGAACATTTTACACACAAACTTCACACATCAAGCACTACATCACAATATAGTGCATAACTTAAATTGCTTGGCACTTAGGCCCTTAAATAACATGGCTCTTAGGCCCTTAAATAGCATAAACCATAAACACTGAATCTCCACTATATATAAGCCTTTGACCTGCAATTACACACACCAAGACATATGTTCCTTTACTAATCTCCTTGAGAACACCTTACTAAGTCATTCACCATTTGCTCTTTAGGTAGTTTTAACAAGCATTATAGCTCATTTCTCCTAAGGCATTAAACCACATTGAGATAGCATATTTACCTCTTCTCCACTCAAACTTCTTTCTTGTTTCCTCTTTAAAACCAGTGGGGTGTTTAGTTTTTGCCAACTTCTATACAATGTACAAATAATAGAATGAGTATTCAAGCATTATGCTTCATCTCATTATAAACCCTAGTTACATATATTATCTTAAGGTATTAAAATGATTGTTTTACCTTGGAATGGAAAGAGAGCTTGAAAATATATCAAGAGAGGACTCCACCAAGCCCTTGGAAGATTCAAATGAAGCTAAAACAAAGCAAGGTAAATGCACCATTAATGGTGATTTTCGGTCAACATAAGAACATGGAGGAAACATGGATTTTCTTTGAGTTTCCTTACCTTGAAGCAAAGGAGAATGTCAAGGCATGAAAGATGAGCTCAAGCTCTTCCCATGGAGGTTTCTCTTGGCACCGAAATGGAGGTTTTGAAGTTTTGAAAAGACAAGATTGTAGAGCTTGGCTTAACTAAGAGAATGGTGGTCTTGAAATTGAATTGGACCATGGAGCTAGGAGTTACAAGCATTCAAAGATGGAGTTCTTGTGTGGTACTATAGAAAATCGTAAAAGAGAGAAAGAAGGAAGGTAGAAGACGGTGGGAATTGGAGGAAATGAGAAATGAAGATTGGAGTCTACTTTTAGAAGATATTTATGTACTAAAGTAACTTTCTTCTTTTACTTTCTTTTCCTTCCTTCCTTTAATTTGTTTTACATGGTGGTGACTCACCTTACTAAAAAACCGGCCCCCATCATATACTTAGGGGTAGTTTGGTCTTTGTTGACTCATTTAATTACTTATAACATCATATGTTACAACTAGCTTACAAAAGTTACTATTCATCAAATCAAGCACATAGAAGTGAAATTTTTGATTTCCCATTGATATAGCCACCCAAATGTGATACTATATAGTACACATGTTAATTAAAGAGTATGATGGCATTTAGCCATTCAAAACTCATTTACAAGACAATTTTTTAAAAACGTGCTTTAAGACTTCTTAAAGCACATTTTGTGTTTTAACTTGTTTCCAAGCTTGGTTTTCTTTGGTAATTGATTTAATATGTTCATTAACATATTTATAAGGTATAAGTATGACCATTAGGTCTTATACACATTATCCCAAGCTTAGAGCACATTTTAGCCCATATTGACCTTAAGGTATTTATTTGTGTTTTCGTTTGGTTTCATTGTCTACCAAAGTTTCCTAAGGACTTAATTAGCCTTATTAAGTCATACTGAACATTATTAAGCCTTGGTAGGCTCTTTGGGTCCTAACCAAGTTCGCTCATAGCTTAGAGCATGTTTTTGCTCAAACCGTGTCTTAATGCTTTATTGCATTTTACTATGGTTTAAATTGTACACTGATGTTCCTAAGGCGCTTTTTAGCCTTTAAATACCATAGTTTAACATTTACACAACATACCAAGGTTTGGGGTATTTCAATAACTATAGTTTTAATATTTAATTTGTTAAAATAACCAAGTGACCCATATATTTTCGTAAATCACACTTTCGCCCCAAATCAATTGCGGTTTTAATATGTATTTCCTTTATTACAATTTAACCCTAAAACTTTATATAAGTTACATATTAACTTATAAGCTATAGTTTTAACATTTAATTTTCTAAAATACCGAAAGAACCCATATTTTCCTTCAATTTATATTTCCACCCCATGTTAAATTCTGTTTTCATATAAACTTTCATAAATTACATATTCACCCCAAAATCTTTTATAAGCTTAATATTTTATGTCATAAATCATTTTAACCCAAAGTTTTTGGTCAACACTTTGACCAAGACTTAATTTCATAATTAATACTTTAATATACTCATAAATTCATAGTTAATCTCGGTTATCACTAATCTTTCCAATAATTACAAAATAGCCCCAACACTTTATAAAATGTTATTTTAACATTTAAACACTTTTTAAATTCACCAAAATTCATAATATTAATTCCTACCTTATATTATACCATAATTATACCAAACAACTCCTTAAACTCTCGGCTTTCATATTTTGTACACCAAACTCCTCAAAATTTATATTTTTGCCACATAACTTATTTAACTAGCCATTTAAATACTTGTAGCTATTTTTTAATGTTCCCAAAATTTATAATATAAGCTAATATACTTATATACTTTCAAAAATCATCAATCAACACATTTCATTCTCGGTCATAATAATACTTTACTATATAGTTTTCAAAACTTGGTTTAAACCTTATAATATATACTTATAAATGTGTATAAGCCATATAACACTTCCAAAAATTATGCTAATGACTTAGAATGATTATAAACTCAAAATAGAACATATTATTCTTGGACAATTTGGTTTGATTGTATATGTATCATATTTAATTTTTGTGACACAATTTTATACCTTAAGGTATTAATCTTACCTTATATGTTATAAATTTGTTTTTTGACATTATAACCTATGATTTTCGGCCTTAATTTATTTAAAGGTTATACATAATTTTTATACCAAAGTTTGAAGCTTAAATCAAGCTTAAACTTAATAAACCTTAATTATATATACTTACTCGTTAAATCAAGACAATTCTTGTACTTGATTTCTCCTTGAACTCCAAGCTCTTCCAATGCTATTTTGATGAAGAGAATTCGGCCTCCTTGTATATATTTAGGAGATCCATTTGTTAGACCTCTAACACGAATTTATAAATAAGATTTGGAGTAGTTTTACAAGAGTTTACCTTAGGAATTTTTCAAGGAATTTTCAGTAGACCTTATGATGATTGTAGATCTAGATTTCCTTCATGAAATGATGAAGAGAACCTTGGTTTAGAAGTTCATAATTCTCGAAAATACCTTAAGGAATTCACTTAGGATTTTTGACATGAAAATATACCTTAACTTGATCTTGTTGTTCCTTGTGTTGTTGTTGAATCTAGGAACCTCCTTGGAGCATCTAACCTTGGCGAAAATTATAAGAGTTGCTAGGATGATTCTTGCTTCAAGACTTAGGAGATTGAACTAGGAAAATTACATTAAAATGGTGTTAGAGCTTAGAACACCATTAATGGAGCTTTGAAGCTCTAAGGAATTAATTGTCAAATGAATAAGAAAAGAGAGAGTAAGAGCACTTACACAATCGGCCAAGGTGTTGGCAAGGAAAGAATGAAACTCACGTTGGACTTAAGGTAAGACAAGGAAAGAGGATTCAAAATTTGTTTGGCTTTGTTTATTGTTTATTTGATTAGGCATTATTTTCTTTAGTTTATTGCTTTCATTATTGGCTCAATAAATGTCCTTAATTGCATCAAGCTTTCGGCTGGTTGCTAGAGAACAATGGTGCTTTGTTTGACAATTGGAAAGAAGAAGACAAGAATTAAGTTAGGTGTATGTCTCGTTTGAATTTTATAAGTTGAATATCATGTCAATCTTGGCTTCTTTTTCCTATGCATTCTCGGCTGACTATACCCATAGATGGCAATTGATTTTTGTTGTTTTGAGATAAGAGAACATGCTAGCTATGTTAGTGTATCATTTGATTAATTATAGAGAAAACAATTCCTCTTTTTCCCTCCTTGAATCGTAATGGGCTGCTACAAGCCATTGTTTTTGTTTTATATTAGACATAGATCATGCTAGTTAGGTGATGTATTCTTTTGACTAAAGTATAGAAATCAAGCTCCTTATTTTCCTGGTCCAAATCGGTAGCACAAGGGTGGTAACATGGCTATTTCCTTTGTTTATAGCCTAGTACAAAAGAGCTAAATCTAGTAGCATAATTTAATTTGATTACTTATGTTCAGACTAATCTTTTCTTGATTCCTTGCAGGTCATACGGTAGATGAGGATTATTTTACTGCACTTGCTTAATACATTAACATATAAAACATGATAGGATGAGTCATTATCTATTAAGCAATTTTCTAGGCCAAAACTAGTGAATTTTGACCACAAATGGCGCCCACAATGGAGGCTAGATGGGGTTGATTTTTGATTTAATTCCTGTCACATTATATTGTACTAAGACCATATTATAACATGTAATAGGTCACAACATTTAATTGGTACATTTATACTAAGGTAAAAGATGAAAGTTTTAAGGTAAAAATGCTGATTTTAGGTACCTTTTTGATGATAAAATAGCCCCCATTTGTACTATGAATTTAGTACTGGAATTAATTGATTTAGATGGTCAATTTATCCCCTTTTAATATTATCAACTCGTGGCTGCTCAAAAACTTCAGTGCAATTGCATAGAACGCATTTTTGTGACACCCAAAGGTGCGTTTTTGTGCTTTAAGGATTTTATAAAAAATAAGTAGTCGCTATGAGTTCCAAGTGTTTATTGAAATTGTTTATATTCAATAATAATATTTTAAGGTGTTACATTGAGTTATATGGAGTTATATCAACTCTAAACACAACTCCCGGGCTAGCCGGGCAAAAATGAGCGTTAAGAAATTCCTCCGAGCACTTTGTTTATTTTTGAGGAAGTAGCTCGAGCATTCTCTTTAGAATGTTGAATAATGATGTTATGAACTCTAAGAATTAATTTTATAGGAGTTCGTGCCACCTCGGCACTCCTCCGGGGCATTTCCGGGGGTTTATGGGGCCCTCATAAGGCATCTCTTAGCACTTTGTGTTTAACTGAGAATTTAGCTTGAGGACTTCATCTTATATGTTTAATAAAGTGTTATGGTGCATTTGGAATGAAGTGTAATGCTTTACTTCATCCTATAACGTATTTCCGGGACTTTCGGGCCTTAAGGGCCTTTAAAGGAACTCCCGAGCATTTTGTATTTTTACTCAGTTTTAGATGAGGTCCTGCGTTCTAAGGGTCATATAATGATCCTTGATTAACTTCATATGAAGTTTATGGCTTATATAACTTGTTTATCTTAAGGTCGGGCTTTAACGCACGTTTTTGACCTTAAAGAGTTTAGGTGCGTTTTTAACGCCCAAGTGTTTATATACTTCCTTAGGGTTTAATAATCCCCTAAATAACGAATATTTACCATTATCTAATTATATAAAGGTTAGGGGTATTTCAGGTACTTTAATAGGAAAGTAAGGGAACGATCCTTTGTTATGGGTGAATTAGTGCCCTGAGAGGTAAAACAACCCAAAAAATTACAGTCAATGGGAATGACCACATTGGTTGAAGCAAGAACTGCCCGGGCGTCTTTCAGGCTCCGAGATATGAATGGAAGAGAATTACCTCATTCTTGGCACGCTGAATGCCATAAAAAATTCTATATGTAAAGAATATTCCATCGATGTGTCATAAAGTTTGTGAAAGCATATAAGATTGTTATTAAAGTGATAAAATGATTCTTTGAGACAATCCCAGTATCCTAAGTGATAAATGGAGGATTAACAGACGATCTCACCATCAATGCGATGGTAGAGTGTTTTAAGTAAGACGATCCCATTGTCCGGATGACAGAAAGGGTGAAGAGTAAAAGACGATCCCACCATCCGGTTGATGGTAAAGAGTTAATTAGAAAAACCCCCACCAATGTGGGAGGGTGTGCAAGCCCTAGGAAATAAAAAAAGTAGTTGATAAAAGCTTAAACATGCATAAAAACTTAATCAAATAGATTTACAACTTTTGGGAGGTCTGGTCGCTCCGGACGTACCCAAAAGATAGTTTACAACTTATAAAAGCAAGCAGTTGGTTATCTATAAGTACAAGCGAAAATTTTTAAAACTAAAAACCAAAAACAACAAAATAGCCTGGAGACTAATGTTCATGTGTTGCAGGATCTTCAGCTTCCTTCTGGCCAGGGTTCGACACGGTCTCGTCAAAACCTTTTTTCTCCTCAGCGATCCCGGCGAGAGCGCCACCGGGAGTTCGAGCGTCAGTTGATGCCACGAAAGAGGGAGTAAAGCATGTGTTGCCCAAAGGACAACTGAAAAATCTCTCGAACTCACCATAGTACCCGGAATCCTGGGCGAGAGCCTCAAATTCAAGGTTGTCATATAGATTCTTGTCGAGCGGCAGCTGCTTATTTGAGAAATACTTCGTGACGATCCGTTGACTTTCTCCAGCAAACTTATGGCACAAAGAAGAAAGAACTTCCTTCAGACAAGAGATGGTCTGGTCCTTTTCCTGAAGCTCCGCTTAGGTATTCTTATACTTAACAACCTGGCTCTCAAAGGACAACGCCAGACTACGGTACCGGTCCATCTCGGATTTGAAGGTAATGCTGGAATTCCTCAGGTGAGACATCTTATTCACCCAAAAATCAGAGGCAGTCGTAGTCTTTCTTGATGAACCTGTTTAATTTTTTCTACACATATTTCAAATAATTTAAATTAACAAAGTAGGAACATATAAAGAAGATACAATTAAAAAACGGAAAGAGCAGAAATTATCAGTAAGTTCTTACACTTCTTTTATTTTCTACGATTCCTCGTTTTCTTTCTGCTCTCTCTCATCTTTCTCCTCTAATGAGTTCCTCTTGCCTCTTCAAACCAACAACCTCTTCGTATGTAGCTTCAACTTTATGATACACACGCATAGTTTGTTGGAAATCAAAGTCTTTATTTCATCAATGAAGTTCTTTATAAAATTCTTCAGGTTATGTAAGGAGCACATCAACGATGCATGCACGGTTATCACTAATAACTAGTTTTTGAAAACATTTGAAATAGCTACAGATATGCACAATCAACTAAGAGTTTGAGCATCCAACAATAATTCTCTAACGCCCTCCACTCAAAGATCTCCAAACAGAAACAAAATAGAGAGTAAAGAGTGAGCCATTAGCACCTCGATAGCACCTTGAAATCTAGCTTTTTGTCAAGTATTATCGATTGCATTCTCAAGCTTGACCAACTAATTTTCTAGGTTTATTACTGTTATGACCTACAATCATAGGTAATTGTCATCCAACCCCTAATCCTATGTAACAATCATAGGTAATTGAAGGAAATTCTTTATTAAACCCTAGTACTAGCTGCATTCTAATTGGGCTTTCAATTTTATCTTTCTTCATTTTCTGATAAATCCATCGTGCAGCAACATACTGAAACCATACCTCTCTTATTGCAACAATAAATACCTCATGATGCCCTTCTATCAGATATGAGTACTACTCTTCCCATTGAATTTCATTCGTTGAGGTTAGTTTATGAGTAAGAGAATGACGGATGATGGCGTCGGCCCCACCTTCTCCGATTCAGAGTCTTTCCTTGCTGCGGTCGACTAAGTCGTTTGAGCAAAAATACCATCAGCAATCTGAGCAAGGGCAACCTCTTTTTTCAAAAGAATGCAATAGGTCATGCCCTCAATTTCTGGGATTCGGAGCATAGCCTCTCCCCAATGATAGAACCAGTCCTCCTCCAGGGACGAGCCACAGAACAAGTTGTCATGTGGGGGAGGAGGAGAAGAACGCCCCTTGGCCTATCCTCCGTGGGTGTATCTTCTAATTGTTTGCTTTGTAGTTCTAATTGGGGTACAACGGCCTGGAACTCTTTGACAATAGCTCGGGATGAGGTCTTCATTGAGAACTCAGAGTTACGATCTTCAGAGTCCTTGGAAGAATCAGACGACAATTCCTCCACAATACGTTTTCCCTTACCGGGAGGGATGTTAGCTGAGGTAGCCTTCTTTGGAACACCTCCCTCGTTTATGGAAATACCTGTAGTAGGGCGATGAGCCTTTTTTTACAAGGACTCTCCAGAAGGGTTTGAGGCTTCCAGACCTTTGTTCCCCGGGCCGTGGCCACCAGAACCGATAGTAGTATCAGGGGTAGCACTTGTTGAGCATAGAGACAAACAGTAAGAAGGTTACAAAAAAAATTCAAAGGAAATAGACATAATAAGGAAGCTAAAGATATCATAAGGAAGAATACCGGTAGCAAAAATGGAATCGGTGTTTTGATTAACCCCTTCTTCTAAAGAAAATAGTTATACAGGTCATGAAACATGGACACTATGGGGGTTGAATCCATGCGTCTTTTGTCCCCGCCCGGACTACAGACAGGAGTTGTCTCAGAAGAAATACATGTTTCGGTAAAAGAAACAGTAGCATGTGGATCGGTAGAGGTAGTAACTGTACCGGTAATGACTTCTTTTCCTCTTTTGATAAGCTTACATCTTTTTAACACTAAACACTTTTGTCCTTCTAGAGCCCTTTTTGTAGCGCCAGTGGGACTATGGCTCTCAGTCCGGGCAGGAGAAGCACCAGAGGTCGATGTAGTGGCCTTGATTTTCTCATCAACATTATGGAAACTAACAAGTTCTCAATTGTAGCGGAGGGACAGTTTCGAGCCGACAAATGCAAAATCTGTAAAAAAAGATAAAGAAAAATAAAAGTAAGGGAAGTGCCAAAAATAAAGGAAAGGGAAAAGTTGTAGTCGAAGGAACGTATTGTCGACATTTTTCTGGCTGGCGGCCAGCCTTTTTTCAATTAAAAAGGTGGTGATCGGGAGCGGGGACTTGTATAACTCTTTTAGATCCCTGAGTCGGAGTCAAGCCCGGGCATAGGCGCGACCAGTTTCCCTTTCACAATCTCTCCAATGTGGGCAGTGCCAAGGCATTTCCTGGCCGGTGGGTAGATCACAAACCAATTGGAGGACCATTTTTTCTCCAACTTCACCGCCGGAAGAAAGAATAGCCTGCCTTAGCCCAAATGGATATGTCCTCCTCAACATTGTTCGCTCGGGTATTTAATAAATTGTCGAACTTAGTGGCGTTTGGAACAATATTATTTTCATCACAAACCACCAGAAATGCATGTAGACAATCAAGCGCGTTGGGGCTCAGGTGGGTAAGGGTACATTGACGGCGGGACAACAACCCGACGACGAACGGATGGGGTGGGATACTCAACCCAAGGTTAAAAAGTTCATGAAAAACTATGAAGCCGTGCAGAAGTGATCAAAGGGGTGAGCATCCGCCGATGGAATGCGAATTTTCATGCCAAGTAGGACTTTGATACCCGTCATAACCTTCTTCACGGCGGCGACGGTAAGGCTCGAACCGACATCCCAACAAGATCCCTCGCCGCCCTCCCTCACTGGTACAGTGACCTCATCTTGCACGCGGTCTTTCCCGTCGGAAAAAATAGTTCTCCCAGTGGACGCGATGAAAGAAGGTAGTAAGATTTTGGAAATTTCTGTGGAGGAAAGTTAAGGACAGAAAGCGAAGAACAGAGCAGAGAGCAAGAAAGCAAGGTGCAAGAGTTCGAATGTTGGAAAGAAGAAGTATAAGGTGTAGAGAAGGAGAAACATTGACTTAAATAGAGAAATGAAAGGCGTGTCACGTCAAAAGTAATGATGGTCTACAACTGAAGGGTGTGTCAGGCTAGAAAATAGCTTCGGAAAGCAAAAGGTCACGGGTTGATAAAAAGAGTGGTTGGAAAAACTAAGAAGGCAAGAACTTGACTGGGACAGAAGTGACCAGGGCGGAAGCGAAGACCTCTCATTCAAATTAAAAAATTCTTTAAAGGAAGAGGTCTTGTGGGACTAGGAAGGGTGGAACAGAAGAACCAAAAACAAAATCTTATAAAAAAAGAGAAGATCTTCCCTTAAAGTGATTAAGAAAAGATCTTGAAGTAACTGATTAAGTAGTTAGGAGGCTACTGGCCAGAACAATCATGTGACGACTAGGCGTAACAGGAAGGTTTTCTACCGGTAGAAATTATATTAGCACGACCGGGCATGACAAAGGCATTTAATCGGTAGTATTGTGTAAACAGACCGGTCGTGACTAAAGCGACCAGACGATTAGGTTAAGGAAAGTAACCATTAGTTTTTGTATGTGTAAGTTAAGGAAAAATGCAAAGGGAGGTTATATGTAAAGAAGATTCGAGCGTATTGTTGAATACTCTAGAATAAGTGTTAGATGCGCCTATAAATAGGAGACACAATCATGTAAAGCACTCACGCTCACATCAATACACTTCAGCTATTCATTGTTTCTTTGTCTGTCTTATTGTCTTTAAAACACAAGAGAGGAACGAGATAGCGTAGTGGAGTTTGTGTCTCTCCACTTCAATCCCCCAAACTTTTCTCTTTATCTCTGTATCAGTGTTGGGTCTTCTATCACAGATCACGAGACCTTCAGTATGGGTGATGAAGCACCCCAAGGACTTAATAACCAGTTAAAAGAGGCCTGTTTCGATTCAGAAAATTTAAAATTAAGATCAGAGGAGTACCTTGCCTTATCCAAACTTTCATCACATTCCCAAGATCACCAAGCTAACAAAACAAAATATTCCAATATGAAATGTAATGGTGAAAGAATGCATGAAATGATAGAAATAATAATGAATAATGGTGGTAAAAATGAAATGTATTGATAGAAGACAAGTTAACAATAACAATAAATGAGTGGTAACATAAAATGAAAGAAAACAAAATATAAAATGAATAAACAATCCACGAAATAAAATACAAAGAGATAAATAATAATAGCAAATGAGGTTAATAAAAAATAAAGTAGATACAAAAAACATATACATGTAAAATAAAAAATATATAAAAAGTAAAGATAAAAGAGTGAATGGGGACGGATGCAATGTAACAGAGTACATAAAATAATAAGAGATACTAATAAAAATGCTTAAACGGCCTAAAACAGAAGTAATAAAAATAGTTCATAAAAATAATAAGATAAGTATATAAAATAGAGTGAGATGAAATAAAATAGATTACAATAAAATAATATATACATAAAATGGCTCGTGCTCCTTTTCGCAAGGGAGGTAAGTTTTAAAGATTCGGGAAAAAAGAAATATTCTTTGATCGAAAACGGGGACGCCCTTCTTATTACTAGGGGACAACTTATTTTGTATTTTCTCATTTTAATAAATAAAAAAGTGAGAATTTTTGGTATCTACGAGCACAAGAATTAAGGAGGTAAAGTTAGACTATTTTGTCCTTACTTTTTGCCTTGGGAATTGAAGTAATTTAAAAGTAAAGTAGTGAAATAAAAGATGAGGGAGAATCGGTAAGTAGATGACAAAAAGGGCTAGAACATCTATATTTTGAAAATAGTGAAAGGATAAAAAAAATCATCTATTAAGAACATGAGGGAGTACTACTACTACTTGATCTAATGGTGACAAACACACAAACATGGTGAGCAATATGACCCCTCGCCGCTACAATCATGACCCATTGTAAGATACACCAATAATGCTCGCGCACTCCCCTCCTCGCCAGGATTAAGTCGAGGGTGGAGGAGCAATTCTCCAATCCTCATCTTGGCGGCAATTGCTCACGGTGATATGTAGTGGAAAGCGATCCTCAATAATCTGATGAAGTTGGCATGAGACTGCTTATGGTATTTGTGGCAACAAGATACACCCATTTTCCATCCTATCATCACATGTATGTGTTCCTTGCATAGCAGATGGATGGGTGCAGAATCATCCAATAGCGTCTAGCCTTCACCGCCATGCAAATTGTCTTACATTGGAGGCAGCATAAGGTGCTCAAGAGTTGGGGTCGGTCAATCTTAGAAACTGGAGGAGCTTGTGACTTCAGCCCCGCACCTTCCTTTGACAATCGACATAGGGAAGAACGAGATTATACTGAGAAGAAGAAAAAGAATATATTGACCTGTTGCAAAAATGTAATTACATACTCAGGTATATGTATTATGTACAACTGATATATGTATATGCATGTATGCAGAACGAAACTATGTATACGACACATTAATAATATACCCGTATATAGAGATACAACATATTATATCTAACACACCCCCTTAAGGCTTAGAAATGTAAATAATTTTAAGTCTTGTTGCTTGATTGTTGCATGCCCAGGTGAGGAAGTAAAGTGTGATATGTCTTCCCAATGAGGGGTTTTGTCAATACATTTGCTAGCTGTGCAGAACCTGGTATGTATTCAGCATCAATGAGGCCTTGCTAGACGCTTTCTCTAACGAAATGACAGTCAAGTTCCACGTGCCTAGTACACTTGTAGGACACTGGATTTTTTGCAATATAAATGGCAGCCATGTTGTTACACTTAAGAGGGATCGGCTGTAGTCATCTACACCAAGTTCATGAAGTGGACGCGTTAGCCAACTTAACTCTGCTGAAACTTGGCGCATCAATCCATATTCCGCTTCAACAGATGACAGAGCAACAGAAGGTTGTTTCTTCGATTTTCAGCTCAAAGGAGAGCCTTCAAGCTGAATGAAATATCCATAAATTGACTTCCTTGTGATGGGGCGTGAGGCCCAATCTGAATCACAGTAAGCCAGCAAGGTGTATTCAGTTCAAGCATTGAAGAATAAACCATATCCTAACGTGCCTTTTATATATGAAAGTGTATGTAAAGCTGCCTGAAAATGCACATTAGTTGGGTGTTGTAAAAACTAACTTAAATGTTGTACTGTAAAAGCTATATCAGGCCGAGTACTAGCTATAAAATTTAACTTCCCTATCAATCTCTGATAAGGGGTAGGATCTAATAGTAGTTCGCCTGAGTCCTTGTGTAGTTTTTGATTGAGCTACAAAGGAGAAACAGCAGTACGAGCAGTTAGCATATCATAATCACAGAGAATTTGGTCAGTAAACTTTCGTTCTGTCATTATTATTCCATCTTTGGTTTGCAATAATTCCATTCCAATGAAGTAGTTAAGTCTTCCTAGGTCCTAGATTTGGAAAGTTTAATGAAGTTTGTGTTTTAAAAAACTTATTTCTGTTTTGTCATTTCTGATGACAAGAAGATCATCAACATAAATTCCCAAATAAGTGTGTTTATCCCCTCTGTTTTTAATGAAAAGAGAGTAGTCATTTAGTGATTGGATGTAGCCAAGAATTTTTTAAAAATTTCCTAGCTTGTCATATCATTGCCTCGATGCTTGTTTGAGGCCATAAAGGGATTTATGAAGCTTACAAGCTTTATTTTTACCTTGAACATGAATACCTTGAGGTATTTACATGTAGACATCTTCATGCAAATCTTCATGAAGAAATGCATTGTTGACATCTAGTTGATCTAAAATCCAGTTTCTTTTGACTACAAGTAATTATAGCTCTTATGGTAGTGAGTTTAACTATAGGGGAAAAAGTTTCCTCGTAATCAAGACCATATTTTTGAACAACCTCTAACAACTAGTCTTGCCTTATGGCGCTCAAGACTCCCCTCCGCTTTTAACTTTGTTTTATAAATCCATTTGCAACTAATGGATTTCTTCCCTCTTGGAAGGTCAACTATGGACCGTGTGTTGTTATTTTTTAAGCCAGTAAACTTCTTCTTCTTGGCTTGAATCCAATGAGGGTGTTTGGTAGCCCTAGTGTAAGATTGAGGTTTTTTACAGGGTATTTGAGAGTAAACTTTTGGGTTGTTGATGGAGCAAAGATTGACATGGGTGATGGGTTGTATATTTGTTAGAGTGAAGGGAAAAGTAGTAGTAGATTATTGTAAAGGAAGGGAGAAGTTATCAAGGGTGAGTCTTTGAGATATGATATTTGTAAAATGATCCTTTATGTCTATGTCTATGGTGCAGAAGTAATCCCGCAGTTTTTCTGGTTGTTTGTGGATCCTAGTTGATCTTGTAAGATGTGTTTATGTGTTGCGGTTTGCAGGTTCAATTGAAGCATTGCTATTATTCTGATTTGAAACAGAAGTAGAAGGTTGAGGGGAAGATTGTGAATCAGTTTGGTGGTGGTTGGGAGTAGATGTAGAGGGTTGGAAGGGGGAAGAAAGTCAGATGGAGAATTGTTAAGATTAGTCCCTGGATTGATACTATGGTCACCCCCTATGCAAATATCTTGAACACCCCCTCTGTGAGTATTTTGGTGAATGCTTGCTAATGTAACGACCCCAAAATCACCGTAGTTCTAAGGCTGATACACGCCGCACACTTATTACCTAAGATACGCAAGGCTACACAAACAAAACCCAAGACTGAACAAATAACTCATTATATTACACAAATAAGAGTTACAAAGTTTAATCACCTAGTTAACAAGCTAAGTCATACACTTTACAAAGCGGAAGCTATCAAAAACGTACAAAAGCTCCAAAGCTTTAAAATACAAAAGGACGCAAGGTCGACTGGACAAATACAACTTCAAATACAAGGCCAGGACTAAAACAGAAACCTTCAGCCAAACTGCTAAACAACCGGCAAACCATACGAAGTAATATGGGTGAGCAACCACAACTCAACAGGTGATATACATACAGGTATACATTTAATAAATCAGAATCAGAATCGAAAGAAGCCCTTCAAAACAAGCTGAAGCCCAAAAAACATAGCAGAGCAAAGCGAAAGTCACAATATATTGCTAAACGGAAGACATAACAGAAACCATAAGCTTATCATAAAACAGAAGTTTCTTAACAAACTGTTAGAACACGAAAACAGAAGCAGAAGCTAAGTTCCGTATCAAAGCTCAATTGCATAACCAATTGTAAATAAAAAAATGTCATACTCAAAAGTAGAACGAAGAAGAAACCACAAATCAGAGTGTTCTCAAACTGGAACGTTCACAAATCATAGTAAAAGCCAAACCGAGTGGTTCACAACAGATCAGTTCACAAATCAGAATTCTTACAAAACAGAGTGGGACCCTAGTTCATGGCACTCACATAAAGAAAGTGTGACAGCCCAGCCTAATCATCCCACATGTGATTTGTTCTTAAGGTTTTCTAGCCCCAAAACGTGTCACACAAGGAAGAGGTATCCATGCACCTATAATGCACACTTCGTTCTCCTCTCTTATAGATGTCGGAGGAACACCACGCCAGGTGTTACTGAAAGGGTCGAAGACCCATGGATTGAAAGATCCCTCAACAACACAGGAATGGTCCGAAGACCAATGGGCCCGTTGGCCCCAGAACAAAAATGGCCTGAAGACAAAAGGACTCATCGGTCTCACAGAAGAACGAGGAGAGTGCCCATATAACATAATATAGAAGGACGTCCTATGCAACATGCTACTGGATAACTCACCCGGTCATCCACGACTTAGAAGGCTAAATAACTAGGTCCCAAAACAGAAGCTTACTTTCAGAAAAGAAGATGTTGTTAAAATACAAACACCATAGCACATCTTATCTTTACGAAATGAAACCAAAGTCATTGTAAAATAGAGGTCTTACGCCAAGACCATCAAAGCACGTAAGCCGAATGAAGACAAAAACAAAAATCACACTTTTAGAGTAGTTCAGAGATCATAAGCAGGACAAATACTTTCATATAGGGAATATGCATGTAAAAGCACACGAAAACATTTCAATATAGCTTATACACACTTAGGGGATCATAACCGTGTAAACGAAATGCAAAACAGAAGTCAAACAAACATTTTAGTCAAAATTAGAGAGGTGTCCGGACATGTGTTTGGGCTTGCAAGTCTGGACACATGTTGAGACTCAAATTAGAGAAGCCTGGACATGTGTCCGGGCTTGGAAGTCCGAATAAATGTTAGATAAAACATACACGGTGGCATCCGGACATGTGTTTGGGCTTGCAAGTCCTGACACATGCCGAGACTCAAAACGGAAGAATGTTTGGACTTATGTCTTGGTTGGAAGTCCCAATGCAAGTTGAGCTGCAAACATTGACATCATCCTCGCACCCCGTCCGGACAAAGGAAGAATCGTCAATATACAAAGGCGTCCAAAGCCCTGCCGAGACACAAGACGAAAAGTGCAAAATCAGAAGCAAAAAACAAACGAATACCAAAGCCACAAATTAACCATTGAATATACACAACTTCCCATAACAAAGTAGGCAATCGAAACACATCACCAGGTTTTAGCAAAGCGAAAACACAAATCAAAACCAACTCAGAATCACAACAAATCAGAGAACAACTCGAACACATTCATAAACGAAACAAAACCTAGAATCCCCATGGGTGAACACAACCTTACCGAATCCATCTACCACCTACCTCGAATCAAAGAGCGTAGAACTCTACAGACTCCACAACAAACTCTCTTCAAATCTCCACTCGAAACTCAACGAACTATCGCCTTGATTAACCGGAAGTTAAAACTAAAATCAGAAACGAAGAAGACAAAAAAATAACAAAACAAAACCAAACCCACAACTCAAACCTGAAATCCGACGAACTAGTAAATGAAACTCCATGAGCCAGAGCATTCGAACGATCCAATTGTTGTGAGTAGTTGAGCAGAGGAAGAAAGTTTAGAGTGAAGGAAAAAGAATGAGAGGGAGTATGCATAACGAGGAAAAGAATCAGAAATGAGAATTTGGGGAAAATGAAAAGAAAATTAAGAACTCCTTCCCTAACTTAATAGAAACAACGCAATGACCATCTTACCCCTCCATTCTAGGCTAATAAAATCAACTAGAAATGATATAGCTTTATAACATAAGGTTAAAAAATAACATAACACCCCCTTAGCGATCCAGAAACAAAATAAAAAAGACTGGGGCACAACAGCTGGTGTAGTATGTTGATTTTGAGGGATAAAGTAATCAGAATGATTATATGCATCATCTGAGTGCAGAAATAGATCTTCATGTTTGACATGCCAACGGTTTTTCCATTCTGCATCATGAAGAGAGAAAATGTTTTTAAAGAGAGTGACATCTCTACTAACATGTATTTCTTTTATTTCTATGTGTAACAGGGGATATCCTTTTGTGTTTGCAATTTCCTAGACCAATATAGGCATTAGATCTAGGACCTAACTTGGATCTGTTTGGTTTGATGTTCGTGCTATAGAAAAGGCATCCAAAGGTGCGAATAGCATGATAATCTGGATGATAGTTGAATTTTTTTTTGAAAGGGGGAAAGATTATTGATGACTTTAGAGGGGATTATGTTGATAATGTAAGTTGCATGCTCCTCACAGTGCCCTCAATATATACTGTCTAAACCAGATTGGAACAAAAGTGATCTAGCAACTTCCATTATATGCCCTTGTTTTCATTATACAACCCCATTTTGATGGGGTGTGTGAGGCATGAGGTTTGATGAATGATCCTCTTTTGTCTAAAGAAATCAATACCTTCATGTGATTTTCCTAGTTCTCTAGCATTGTCACTTCTTATGATTCTTCTAGGTCTGTTGAACTGTTTTCAGTAAGATTCACAAAATCCATTATGTGTTTCATACTATCAGATTTCTGTTTTATAAGAATAACCCTGGTAGCACGAGAGAAGTCATCAATAATGGTAGGGACGTGTTTAAAGCCATGAACAATATCAATACGCATGGGGCCACAAAAATCAAGCAGTATCATCTCAAAGACAACAATATTTCTTATTTCAAAAATGCCGAATTTAATACGTTTGCCCTTAGCTTTAAAAAAATCATGCAGGGAAGTATTTCAGTGGCTTTCATGCCTCTGGTTACATTCAATTTTGATAGTTTGCTACCTTCTGTATGACCATGTTTGCTACGCCACAACAAGATTTATTTACTAGGGATGCTCGAATCAACATTTATATGGGATGGCATTACTGTGGGTATGGTGAAACTAGACCTATCAAGGAAAACTTGTGGGGCAATCACATCTAGAAAATACAAGCCAAATTGTTGGCTGGTTATCCTTGCTTGAGTTCCTGAGTTAAAGTCCTGCAAATGAGCATAATTGTCATTGAAAGTCATGCTCATATCCAGTTGCTTCAGAATTTTATTCGCTGACAGTAAATTAAATTGGAATGAAGGAATATGCACCACATATTCTAATATTAAGTTTTTGCAAAGCAAAACAGTTCCTATATTGTTAATTACATGTCTTTTACCATCAGGCAAGATAATTTCTCTATGACATTGCAATTTGTTTGAATTCTCAAGGATTAGCAAGTTTCCTGTAATATGAGCGGAGGCCCCAGAATCTAAATCCATCTAGTCTTAAGTTTGGAAGCACCATCGTCATTTCACTATGTAAGCAGTAATACTGGGTTGGAACAATATTACCTGCGAAGTCCACCAAAAGCCTTAGTAGAGTTCTTGGATTTTTGTTTCTTTGCTCGTGGAATTCAACTAATTACTCCAGTTGCTTGCTGCTCAGACCACGACAAGTGAAGATTCTTCGCGGTTAGGATTTTTCTCGCTATCATCTTCTCTTGTCGCCGTGCTAGCAATGGACTATTAGAGTTTCGTCTCTAATTGTCTTGGTCGGTGGGGAAACCGATAATCCACCAACATTCCGCGTGGGTGTGCCCTAATTTTGCATAGTTGGTACATTTGTGCACCGGTTTCCTTTTACTGGTGTTGGCATTAAATTCTAAGGATTTATTTGATATATTCCTTGATGGGTTACTGGAATTGAAGTTGGAGCCGAAATTTCTTCTCATGTCGGAACTGGTTTTGCTGATGAGGGCTAGAGGGTTGTCTGCGTCGTTCTTACTATCGGACATTTCTCGTTGTTTTTCATCTTGAATGAGAAGAAAATACACATGTTCTAGGCTTAGAGAGGATTCATGAGGAGTATAGTGCCCTTGGCTTGCTCGAAACCTTCGTTTAGCCCATCAAGAAACTTCAGCAGATAATCTTGTTGTTTCTGATCTTCAATTTCCTTTCCCAAGTTATAGCTACACTTTCTACAGATGCATTTGGGGGTTTTTCTCGCTTCATTCAGTCTATCCCATAGACGTTTCAATCTAGCAAAGTAAGTGCTGACAGAATCTTCACCTTGTTGAATCTAACTTATTTCTCACTGAATGGACAATATTTCTGGTCCGTTGACAAGGTCGTATCTCTTGCACAGACTCATCTAGGCTTCATACGTAGTGTTGCAGTAGAGAATGGAATCTTCAATGTCCTTGTCTACTGAGTTGATAATCCAAGCGAAAATGGTGTGGTCGCATCATTCCCACAGCGGATATCTCTCGGACAACTTGGGTGGCTCTGTCACTTGACCATTGACAAATCTAAATTTGTCTTGGCCTTTAGGTTTATTATTGGCACTCGTTTCCAGTTATAAAATCCGATCCTTTGAATTTAAGAGCAATGGTAAAGGATGTATTGTATGAAGGATGGAGGAAGAAAGGATTGGCCATGTCTACCATTCCTACGACAAGAGTAACTTGATTGAACGATTCTTCATCTCCATCTTCTTTACCATTATTCTGGTTGTTTCTTTCCTTCATTTTCTTGCCATCGATGACCTTGTCCCATTCTAGGTCTTCGTCGTCATGATTTGTCTGTGCCATTGTGTGTCGTGTGTGAAAGCTAATAATCTAGCCGAGCTCTGATACCATGACAATCGACATGGGGGAGAACAAGATTATACTGAGAGGAAGAAGGATGTATTGATCTGTTGCAGAGATGTAATTACATACTCTGTGTATATGTAGTCTTTAAAGCTGTGTATATGTATGTCTATATAGACTAATACAGGACACAACTATGTATAATATACATTACTAATATACCCTTATATAGAGATACAACATATTAGATCTAACATCCTTCCGTTTTAATCGCAGAGGATGGCCCGATTGTCTAAAGCCCTTAGCCATTTCAGTAAGATGCAGGCTTTGAATCATTGGGTCCAACAGGGTAAAAACCAATAGACCACCGGTGTATTAAGAAACCGAAAAGAAAATAAAAAAGAAAGGAAAGATAGAAGAAGAAAAAGAAGAAGAAGAAGACTAGAAAAGTAGACACATAGAAGATCCACATAATTTTAATCTAGTAGTAGGGCAGGGATAACAGACAACTCAATGGCATAGCAATGGCGAGACGATCAAAAGCACTAGCATCCCCTACCACTGTCTTAGAGAGTTAATTTGTTCCATAGGAATGAGCGGAGCAGATCTGGTCATGGACCATAAATCTCCGTCAGTTTGACGGACATAATCTCAGACATTGATTTATAATTGAGTAAAAAAAAAAGTTGTGCAAATTAAGTTTCAACTCAACCTTTTAAGTGTGAAGCATGCAGGACGTTTATTTTATTTTATTTTTTTCCTTTGAACATGACTACCTAACTAAAACCGTAGTATTTTGTAATATTTTTAATATCCTGTTCACTTTTTTATTCACAATATCATAAGATAATTATTGTTAAAAAGTTACTAATTATATTCATTTTTTTATATAATTATATTCACATATAGTTTGAGTATTAAATAATTTCTAAATCTAACAATATTTAGTGTTACACATATATGCAAAAAATTATATATGAATTCAAATATAAATTTCACAATTAGAATGGATAAATTGAAATAAGTTAAATTGTGATAAAAACACTAAAATAAATATGTACATTTTTTCTAATTTCAATAAGATAGGTGTTATTTGTAGTAGTTAAAAATGTAACAATTTTGTAGTGTAATTATAGATTTTTACTAAACTATTACTTGTTACATTTTATCTAAAATTATGTAGCTTTAAATGTAAAAAAGCCAACCTAATTAAAAAAATGTAAAGAAGTGGCTAACGACAAGCTACAAGACAAATAACTGGGGTATGCTAGAAGCCATAAACCCTAAACCACACATCCTAAACAACCACCCCAAGACACTTATCCAAGGTTTATTTTAGGCTTTGTAGTGTATAGTTTAGGGTCCATCATTGATATTTTCATTAGTATTTTAAAACACATACATGATGTTTTATAGATGTTTAAACTAATATCTCAAAATGTACACATGATCATTGATAAATGTTTCCAACACTTGGTTGAAAATATATTCATGATAATTTTAAAAATACTTCTATCTAAGGTTTTAAATGTATTCATCACCGTCTACAAACATATTCATTAATAGCCAAGGATGAATCCATCACCACATGTTGATAGTTTCATCAATAGTTTAAAATACATACATGATTGTTTATAGATATTTCTGTCTGTAGCTTAAAATGTACACATGATAGTTGGTAAACGATTCCAAGACTAGATTAAAAATATATCGATGTTAATTGATAAATGTTTGCATCGATGTCTAAAAATATACATCATTGTCTACAAACATGACCACTAAGAGCTAAACATACATCCATAACTGCGTATTATATTTTTATCATTAATATAAAGAAGTTTACATGATCATTTATAAATATTTCCATTGATAGCTTAATATGTACACGTGATAGTTGACAAATGTTTCCAACACTAAAGTTAATAATATATCCATGATAATTGGCTATGTTTTCGTAGAATGTTAAAAATATATCCATCACTATCTATAAATGTATCCATCAATAGCTGAAGACGCATCCATAAGCGCGTAATATATTTTCATCAGTAGAGTAAAAATGTATACATGGTCATTTATTAATGTTTCCATCAGTAGCTCAAAATGTACTCAAGATTGTTGATAAATGTTTCCTACACTGGGTTAAAAATATATCCATGATAATTGATAAATGTGTCCATGAAAGATTAAAAATATATCCATCACTGTCTACAAACATATTCATCAATAGCTAAAACTACGCTCAACAGTGGAGTAAAATGCATACGTGATCATTTTTAAATGTTTCCGTCAGTAGCTTAATGTAAACATGATAGTTGATAAATGTTTCCAATACCAGGTTAAAATATATCAAAATAATTGATAAATGTTTCCATCAAAGATGAAAATGTATCTATCATTGTCCAAAAACGTATCCATCGATAGTTAAAGATGCATCCGTAACTGCGTATTGGTATTTTCATCAATAGTGTACAAATATATACATGATCATTTATAAGTGTTTCTACAGTAGTTTAAAATGTATACATATAGTTGATAAATAATCATGCCATCATGACTTAAGCATATCCATGATAGTAGTTAAATGTTCCAACAATGGTAAAACATTGTAGCTATGAGAGTTTATTAAAATGTTAATTTCTCTAACTAAATTATTTTATGTATCAATTAATAGTTTAAAATGTAAAAATGATAGAGCATAACCTCTTGTAGTGACGATTAAAAGGTAGATGTTATATTTGATTAATATTTTCACCAGTGGTTAAAAATGTATCCATGAATGTATAACTTGAGCTGGCGATCCCTAAACCTGAACTCATAACCAGTTATAATACTTTGAGCGTCGATTAACCTTTACGGGTCGTTTGGTTATTGGAATGGATATCTAAGAATAGAATACGACCACATTTAATTATGAAATTTAGATAATTGGGTCACTCGCTTGGAATAGCAATTCCCAGCGTTCAGCAGGGAATACTATTCCCAGTAAGTTACTAGCAAATTGGAATAAGCTAAATTCCTGGAATTGGTTTTCTCCGTACCAAACGTGGAAATAGTTGGAACTAAGAGGATGTGCCAGTGCTTAGTGCTGCCCTTAGGTTGCTAGTGCCAGTGTCATCACGGGCACGAAGCAACTAAGAGGATGTCTGGGCCGAGCTGAGTTGCGTCAGCTTGTGACTCGAGTGAGGGCCGTGTTTGCGGATGCTGTGGAGGGTATCTGTCCGGGCCGAATGAGGACCGGACGTGCTTTGAGTATGCATGCTGCCAGGGTGGCTTGGTAGCGACTCCAATAGTCTGAGCATGTTGTGCTCAGTGCTGACCTCGAAAGGTGCAAGGGGCATTGCACATCAGAGCCGTCTTACGGTTCGGCAAGTGTTGAGTCCTGGAACAGGGCGGAGACAGGGTGCGACGTTGTCCGCGTTAGCACACCTTACTGACTCGTACTAGTTGGGGTCTTTGGCTGTTGGACTGTTGGAGGCCCGACGGTGCCGAGGACGAGTGTGGCCGCTAAGGGACACACATGTACTCGGGCTGCAGGGAGAGGGACGGAGTTGACTCAGTCTAAGCTGCAGCCTGGCATTCGACCGAGGCATCTGGGCCACGGGAATGTGAGTCAGTGAAGGAACTTGTCGTTGGGAGGATTAAGTCCACTCTCGACTCTTGCTTGTGGCTAAGTGGATGGTTGTTCCATCTGCACTGAGAAATAGGCTGGTTGGGTCTTTGGACCCAACGCCGGTGATGCCTAATTGGTCTTATGGCCTAATCCGTAAGAGCCCTTGGGGTCTCGCTTCCGCGCAAAAATTTCCGGATTAAGGTTGGGCATTACAATTGTGGTATCCTGAAACCACAATTCCCATATCCACGAACATCAATATACCAGTCATATATTGATATAGGTTGGGGTTGAAATTCTGGTAGTATGGGAAGCTGTCTAGGGGCAGGAATCGACTCGGATTTGATGATCCTCTATTACGTGATCTTCTATTTGATGGCGCTCCTTCTGACTGGCCTGCCCTTGGTCGGTTACGCTCCCAAGACGAAGGTTCCCGTCCGTTTGGTCTTGAGGTCCCGGTAGGTCTGCCAATCCCAAACTGTTCCAATGGCTCTCCTAATTGGCACACCATATCTGGGTGAAGGAAGTTTTGGATTTGACTGTAACATTTTGTCATCAGAGTAGGATCATCTAACTGTGCAACCTCAGAAGCTATATCTCGCCATCTATTCTGTTCTGCCTCCTTGTAGGATAGCAAATCAATTGTCGATTCATGTTTCTCCCAGCTTAGAGTATACCAGAAACGATGTATATCCCTCTTCGAGCATAGTATACCACTATCCATCATGTAGTTTAATTTACAAGTGCAAGGTGATCCATGAGAGGTTACCTTGTCACATCCACAGAGTGAGTTGTCCATTTGCACATAATTCGCCCTTCCAGCTCCTTTACTAGCTCATCTAAGCAAATGATACTAACCTTCCCGATCAGGTCAGCAATTGGAACCCTCATGTGCTCTCTTCTGTGTTTTGTCCTGGCTGCCTCAAAATCCTTTTTTAACTCCCGGATGCTTGTATTCACATGATCGTTAATCTTTGGAAAGATTACATCCAAAGTGTGTCTAGCACTCCTTAATCTCGCCTTTAGAGAAGAATGTGCGCTCTCCACCCTATTAAATGTTTAAGTAAGTTTTATAGATCTATAACAATGACTGTATTATCTTAAAAATTACAAGATTAACAATTTTACCTATTTGATGTTGTGTTGCCGAAGTGCAACACATTCTTGACCCAAGCCTCCACAAATTTTTCCTTGTGTTTCTCCCAGACTGATGCAACATACGTAATGAAACGTGGATAGCTTCGGTATGTATACTTGAAATTTTTGTAACTCTCATTGTAGTCCTGCTCTGTGCTCGAGTAGACAACCGAAGTCCACATTCGGACTACAGTCGCCACCCTTCCTCTATCACCCATATAAGTCTCGACTTTCCCCTGAATGTTCCTACTTATGTGCCACCGACATAGAAGATGATGAGATTCAGGAAATACCTGTTTTAAGGCATTCATCAAGGCCAGACATCTGTCGGTGATAAATGTAGAGGTTGTAGTCCGACCGAGGAGTTCCCTTAATTGTTGAAGTGCCCACACATACATGTCTGTTGATTCTGATACAAGAAAGGCGAAGGCAATGCTGAAGTTTTTGCCTATACTCGTCATCCTGATGAACTGAACCAAATGCATTTTTGCTATGTTCATTTTATAGGTAGCATCAATGCCTATGATGTACGGGAAAGCATGGAGCAGTAATCTAGAGGTAGGGTGTGCAAAGAAGATGGACCCAAGTCGTGTTCGATCCCCTAAATTGTGAAATATAATCATGTTATCTATCAAATTAATATGAAACCTAAAGGATTGTAGTTATCTGAGACATACTGAGTTGACTTGCTTGGTTCTATAGTGTAATCGTAGTAGCAGTTGTTTTTGTCTAGCTCACTCAGCAGGGTCTACACCATAGATCGACCATCTCTCTTTTCTAGTTTTGTTTTTTATATCCGGTTGTATATGTCTTTCCTTGTTGCTGACGTTTCTGGGTTGATTGTTGTGAGCTCTGAATAAATTGCACAGGGTGGCACACCGACTCTGCTTCTATGATCGATCATAATCTCCTCCTCCTCAGTCAGGCGTTTTCCCACAAAATGACCCTCTACCCACTCAACGAGATCATGGTTATGCCATCCGTTACCCACTTGCAAGAAACACCTGTAGCTTGTGTAATACCCCTTAATTCGAAAAGGACAACCACATTTCTTTGAACCAGATGATCTGCGCCGGTTGATGACACCAGGTCGTGATGTCCTTTGTGGTTTCCAATACCTCTGGAAATCTTGGCCCGACTGAGAACTTTGAATTATGGTGTAGATATGGTTGGGATCGCCAACACTATCTACCCAAGCTTTCGCTTCTTCTTTACTCCTAAAGGCCTGGTTTGTTTGAAATAAGTAACCTGTATCCACCACCGGAGGTCGATTATACATCTGTTGCATGTAGTCATCCATCTCTGCATTATGATCTGGAACGCCTTCATCAAATTCATCCCAATCTGAATCAGTGGTTGAGTCACTTTCCTGCAATAAGGGTCGAGAGAATGTTAGATGAATATTAAAATATGAATATTGTGAATATGATTTACAAAGACAATAAACTAAATACTTACTGGGCTTGATACTGGAACATACTCATGATCGGAATCTGAAGATTGACTCATGTTTAGAGAGCTTGCACAGTTTTACGAAATTATTTTTGGAAGAGAGTGGGGAGATATAGAGCTTCGAGAATATGGAGAGTGAGTGTGTGAAGATGAAATGGAGGAGGCATCCCTTATATAGAGGATGGTCATGAACTAGCCACAAGGTTACAAGTTCAAAAAATGGTAACCTGGTACGTGCACAGTGACCTGGTACTTGTACCTTTCCTGACAAAAGTAATTACCTATGGTAACTTTGAATTCACTTTGTACTGCAAACGGTAATCTGGTACGTGCACAGTGACCTGGTACGTGTACCTTTCCTGACAAAAGTAATTACCTATGGTAACTTTGAATTCACTTTGTACTGGAAACGGTAACCTGGTACGCGCACAGTGACCTGGTACGTGTACCTTTCCTGACACAAGTAATTACCAATGGTAACTTTGAATTCACTTTGTACTGGAAATGGTAACCTGGTACGTGCACAGTGACCTGGTACGTGTACCTTTCCTGATGAAAGTAATTATCTATTTTAACTTTGAATTCACTTTGTACTGCAAATGGTAACCTGGTACGTGCACAGTGACCTGGTACGTGTACCTTTCCTGACAAAAGTAATTACCTATGGTAACTTTGAATTCACTTTGTACTGGAAACGGTAACCTGGTACGTGCATAGTGACCTGGTACGTGTACCTTTCCTGACAAAAGTAATTACCTATGGTAACTTTGAATTCACTTTGTACTGTAAACGGTAACCTGGTACGTGCACAGTGACCTGGTACGTGTACCTTTCCTGACAAAAGTAATTACCTATGGTAAATTTGAATTCACTTTGTACCGGATCATCAACTTCTCCATGGTGTGTTTGGTATGCTTCCTTCGGCTGGAATCTAATTTGAATAGTGGGTGTGAATTCTTTTTAGGGAAAATTCACAATATAACCCTGTTTTCTTTCAGTAGCCGTTGAACTAGCCATTGGACATGTCAGTGACCGTTACTCAAATATTATAAAAGAGGGTATTAGTGTCCCAACATACTCATTCCTTACCCTGCTCTCAGAATCTGTCTAATTACATCTTGTTTGAACTCTTCATACCTTAATTCCCATTTCGCTCTCAAAATCAAATGGAGTTTCCTTTCTGTTTGCACGTTAATTATGTAGCTACTTTTGGTCGTCATGGAGCACAATTTGATAGAAGAATGGGGCACATGCGCGTAGAAGTTACTATGCCATATCCTAGTAATCTCCGTGATCTACAACGACGAGTAATCCGAGCACTACAGTCCCTCCTCGGCAGAATAAACATAACAACAATGGTGTATTTGGGGCTGGAGGGCGACTACGAGTGGACTTTTATTCATGTACGAAATGATACATCAGTTCGCCGGATGATGGAGAATTACATGGAGTATAATGATTTCATCGCTCATATTCCATTACTTGTTATTTATGATCCTATTGAGTCCGATGATGATGATTTTCAACACCAAGAACCAATTTATGAGATGCGACGTAATGTAATAGCACAGGGAATAGAGAGACAAAGGTTAGGAAATAATTAAGTTATTGGTTATTGTGTAATTGATCTTGTTAGTTCTCGTGTTGTTATACTTTTCAGGATTTATAATCTTTGGTAGATGTTTGGACGTGGAATAAACGTGTTGTTATAGTTATTCACTTTTAATTATGTGATTCATCAGATTTGAATTCGGGGACTCCTCATTTTGATATATTTCATTTCTCGTGACACACCATCCCTAAATATAATAATCTGCTCAGGCTTCCTTTTCTCAATTATGTGATTCATAGGATTTGAATTCGGGGACTTTTCTTTCTTAGGAATTTCTACATTTTGATATATTTCATTTCTCGTGACATATACAATCTTTGGTACATGTTAGATATTTTATTTCTCGTGACTATCATTGCTGGAGAACACTCAACGACCACCAAAGAATTTAGACCACCCAGATTGACATTGATCTTAAGAAGCACAGTTGTCAAATACTGATCGTTAACTTTGAAAGGAGCCATGCATTGTGTGACGACACCAAATTCTACCAAAGTCTTCTTCTGCCAAGGCCTATAGATATCACAATTCTTTCTCTCAGGCAGCAAGCACAACAGAAACAAAGGCATTCCGGGAAGTTTAGATTGAAGCTGGTCACACGTCTTTTCTTTCTTTGGAATTTCTACATTTTGATATATTTCATTTCACGTGACATATACAATCTTTGGTACATGTTAGACAGTTATTCACTTTCAATCATGTGATTCATAGGATTTGAATTCAGGGTCTTTTCTTTCTTAGGAATTTCTACATTTTGATATATTTCATTTCTCGTGACATATACAATATTTGGTACATGTTAGATAGTTATTCAATTTCAATCATGTGATTCATAGGATTTGAATTCAGGGTCTTTTCTTTCTTAGGAATTTCTACATTTTGATATATTTCACTTCTCGTGACATATACGTGCTTGCTCTCCAATCATCAAGCTACAATCTTGCTGATTTTAAAGCACTGCAGAAACGATGCATTTCTAGAAAAATTTGGCAGTCTCCCATGTTTTTCTTATCTCCACCGGTTCTAAGAACCTCCACAAAATCAACCAAAAGATCATCAACAAGGTCACCAGGATTGTCAACAATAATTCCACCATCACCAAGTCCACCAGAAAAAAACTACAACCACACAAATTGTACTAGCGTCTAACACACCAAGTAAAAATGGAAGACAACAAATAGTTCCAAGATGATACTAAAGTTTATTACATCCAAATCCAAGATGACAACCACTAGGGTGCACCATGCTGGCGCTGGTAACTATCCCATATGTATAAAGAGCTGAACACATCCTCAAGACCATGAGTTGCAGCCCTTTGTTCTTCTTCTGGCATCCCCTGACGATAGTATGACCAGTCCCATGCATTTTTCTCTTGGTAGTACGGGCGTGCAAGCTCACTTGCCACAGACAGTAGCTGTAACACACTTGGTCAGGTAAGTACACATAAAAAATAAAAGTGATATGTGATGAAGTACTATGAAAATATGACTTACTAGACATGGATCTAGACGATGAACCAGGGTGGTCTGATAACTCTCAGGGTTTAGGATCTTCGGGTGTGTATGCTTGATGTACCAATCTAGGTAGAGTGGGTCACAAGCATGCAACCGCGCATTTGTGGGCGTATACCCTGTAACCAGCAATTTAGGAGTGTTTTCCCACAAACTATACATGAGGGGGGGGGGGGGTATACACAGGTGTAGGGTGGGGTTTTCCTCTTTTTTCAGACCATGGGTTGGGTCTAATAGGAGGTTCAGGGATACCCTAAATGTAACCAAATTGGCGTAGACAACGCCCAGGCAAGTATGGCTCATTCAACCCCATAACCTGTATGTTACCTCTATACCATGTGCGCCCTCCATGAACATTAACATTATCCCGACCGTAGGGCAACCAATCAATCTACAATGAACATTAATAGTAAGATGTAACCAACAACGAAAGACAAAAATAATAATGGTTCAATGTGTTAGCAACTACAAACACTTTCATTTAGAGCAGTCAAAGCATCTAGATGCTCACGATAGCCTTGCAGTGAACGATGATCATGCACTTGAGAGGTAGATCTCACCCATCTTAGAGCCCAAGGTCTGTCATCATTAGTGCGCCAGTCTGGGCTAATCGTTGGTCTTAATGTAGGGAAGTACGCATAAATCCAGCACTGTGCATATAAAACACTAGAATGATTAAGCAGTACCAAATATTAATACTCAGTGGGTTATCATATACTAGATGCACATTAGGACACATACCTCAAGTAACGTCATAGAACCAGCTATCCCACTAGAGCCAGCACGAGAGGCTATCCCTAGCTGGTGATATAACCATGCAAGAGTACCAGCTCCCCATGCATATTTATGAAGCATCGTAGCTTTCTTCATGGGAGCTACTAACGAGAACAGCTGTGGACTCAGACGGCCATTTGATTTTCCAGCTAATATGGTCGTACCGATCAGATGATACAACCAACCACATGCCTACTTCATTGGCTCTTCATTTACATCCCTACATTGCTGCAACAAGCTCGCAATCGATACAGCACCGGTATTCCACAGTGTCTCTGTCATAGTCTGTACATCTCCCCCAAAATTAAGACAATCAGCCATTACCTCCTTCAACCCAGAGGTGGATGAATCCCCTATCAATGGACGACCGACGATGGGGATTCGCAGTATCATCCACACATCATGCAGGGTGATCGTCATCTCACTAAATGGCATATGGAATGAGTTTGTACCAGGCTGCCACCTCTCCACAAAAGCAATGATGAGGGACATGTTGTTGTATGGCATCGTAATATCCTGTAGGTGCTCTATACCAGAATGCTTAAGCATGTTCCTTGCTCTTTTGCTAGAAATTTGATCTTTTGGCCAGCAGGTAAGCATCACCCTACGGGATTTGAAACTCAAAACCCCACAATCCTACATAATGACCAATATTTAACACTTACAAAACGTAGTATGATATTTAATGATCAAATACAGGAGAAGATAGAGAACATACCTTAGTCGAGGTCCATAAGTCAAGCGCTACATGACCCCCGAAGCTAGTGATAACACTAGTGGGTAGTGGACCGCCAGGAACTGGCACCTCTGTCAACTTCCAAGAGGTAGGAATGACTGGAACCATCGCTAGCGCTGCTTCCTCGTCAGTGTCATCCTCCTTATCCATAACTTCATCATCTTCATTATCCTACTCCTCATCCACGTCGGGTGAGTCCTCATCATCAGCACCACGACCATCGTCATCAGCATGTGGCGAACACTCAGTCATCACATGGTCCTCATCAGCACGGGCGGGTGATGGGCGTGGTGGACGTGATGAACTATCACCGCCTGACGTCTGAGCTTCTAACAGACCAATCTAGTGGCTTGCTTCGCCCGAGATGTTGTAGCTAGCGTTGTGCAGTGATCTGTCAGACCAAGCACTACTGGATGATGACACCACTGGCATGCGTCTCCTTGGTATATCGTACATCGCCGAGTCATCCTCTGCTACCATTGGTGGTGCAGGTACTTGAAATGCCGGGTCGTTGAAAGATTGACCCGGATGGAATGATGAATGGTGTGCTGCTTCCATGTGGGGGGCAGCATTACTCGGCCCTTCATCAGGAGCATGTGCACAACGACGGTACGAGGCCGTCATAGGCTGCTCCGCCCCCGGTCTTTATTCTTCCTCTTCGTGTATACATGTTTCACTGCTTTTTTCAGTCGATCCATCACTGCATATGAATATCACACAGTTATATTCCTCATTCATAACATATAAATTCAAACATTTATAAATCATATCATTCACAATATTACAATTCAAAAAAAATTCAAACATTTATAAATCATTCACAATATTTATTAGAATTAAAAAAAAATTAAAACATTTAAAAATTGTTCACAATATTAGAATTAAAAAAAACAAATTAAAACATTTAAAAAATCATTCAAAATATTAGAATTCAAAAAAAAAAATGGCTCGAGCCCACTACGGGCTCACCTTCCACCGGGTAGAGCAGCGCAGCTGCTCTGTTTGCTCCACCGCGAGCAGCGCAGGTGCTCCATCTTCGCCGAGTCGAGGAGCGTCACTACAAATTTTGTAGTGTGAATAGCAACCCAGATTATTATTTTCTATCAATTTAGATTATTTATTTCTTCAAAGTAAATAATTTTTTTATATTGCTGAAATTTTAAAAACTAAAATTTCTAAATATAATAATTTATTGGAAATAGAGCGACTGAGAATATATATATATTTATATAATATACAATATTAAATACTAAAACTTGTTTGAAATGTAGAATAAATCGTTTTATGAATAATAATATGCAACTTATTATGAGCAAGTAATGATATCCAAAGAATGAATAAGTTGCATATTATTATTCTAAAAACGTTTAATTCTGCATTTCAAACAAGTTATACTATTTAATATTGTATGTTATATATATATTCTCAGTCGCTCTATCTCAAATAAATTATTATATTTAGAAATTTTAGTTTTTCAAACTTATCAACAATATAAAAAAATTATTTACTTTGAAGAAATAAATAATCTAAATTGATAGAAAATAATAATTAAAAATATATGATAAAAATTATGGTACTTATTTGGTATAAATTATGGTACTAAATTGGTATATATTATTTGTTTAGAACAAAATATTCTTTTTATGGTATTGAATAAATTTTAAAAAATGAAATATTTATTTTTTAATATTGAATAATATTTTCATTTTTTTCAATTTTTTTTACTTTTTATAATTTTTACAATTTTTTATAATTTTTATATATTTTTAATATTTTTATTGTATTTTGATAATTTTTATTATCTTTTAACACTTAGGGGCATATTGTGAACTTTAAAATACTTTGTTAACTAGTAGGGGTATTTTTGTCTTTTTTTCCATCTATAGTGACATTTCATGAACTTTTCAGAAAATATACTGACATTTCGTGACTTTTTTTTTAATGGTATTTCATGAATTAGCCAAAAAGTGACATTTCATGAAATTTTATCAAGGATAATTTTAAGGAGTACCTCATATAAAAAATTATATTATCATTGGCATGATGTTAAAAAATTACTATTACTTTATTTTTTATATTAAATATTACTAAATCACATCAGTCTCTTTGAGTTAAAATTGAAAAAGTTAATTGAATGTACCGTACCAATTCATCGGTGCATGTCTGCAATCTGCATGTCATGTAACTATTGACGTCGGCGAGAAAGGAAGTCCATCCTAAAATCAAATCGGTCACCAAAACCGTACTAAGGAATGAGCGGCATCATGTTTGTATGTAATAGGTCGGCCGGTAATTACTACTATTCCGTATCAGTTCAAAACGTAGCAATAGCTGCTTTTGGATAGAGTTCTTTTGTGAGAGAGACAGTAGAAAATAGAAGTAAAATTAGGATAAAGTGGCATATGAAGCTAGATTAATCTAGGGGTAACAAAAATATATGTATGCTGAATAGACTTTGCATTGGACCAGACACAACCCATGAAGTAGGATCTAACCTGCATTCAAAAATACTATCGAGAATATAGCAGCAGAGCACAGTACACCGAGAGAGTCTAGAATGGTCCACAACCAACTACTACCATCAAGGACACGTACTATGTACTAGATTCATGATGTACTAGATTCATGATGTTAGAGCTTCTATAGTCAATGTAAGTACTCATGGCTGCAAACTAACAACTTATGTTGCCGGCCATATAAGAGTGATCGATCGCAACAACAAAATCAAAATTTAAGGAAACAGAACATTTTCTACTGCGAGAAGAAAACACCGGGGAAGAAAACAAAATCAAACAATGACCGCCCTATGCGGTGTTGATAGACTAGCTCCACGGAGGTTGTCTTGCTCTCGTCTCAGCAACAGCCTAACCGGTGCCGTTTCATGCACTAGGGTTTTCATTCCTAAGAGGCCTTATTCTTTCTTCCATATATCGTCGTGTCTTTCACTCACTCCACAACCAGGGCAACCACAAGCCCAAAGCAAGCGCTTGGATAACCCGATGCAGCTGGGCAGCCTTACTGAGGATGGACTGTCGTATAAAGAGTGTTTCGTTATCCGTAGCTACGAGATCGGGATCAATAAGACCGCCACCATTGAAACTATCGCCAAGTTCTTGCAGGTGTGGTTTCAGCCTAGGGCTTTCCCTTTTCTTAATACCATGCATGATATACTGATCACAACAAAATATAACATGTGTTAAGAACGAGACATCCAAAACATTTTAATGTGGGGTGACCCTCTTAATTTATGTAATGTCTCACCATCATCACTAAAAAAAGAGAGAAATTTCATAATATATCTTTTAAGTTTACCCGTTTTTTTTAATAAAATATCTATTAGATCGGTGAGGATGTTATAGATAATAAATTCGCACAAGATTTAACGTGGTTCAGCCCGAAACCTAGTCCACAGGAGAAGAAGACACGAAGATCACTAATTTTTCAAGAGGATCTTAAGAAATTTTTCCCAAACCTAACTAATGCTATTGTGTTTCCCTTGTATTTTGATGTTGTCTTGAACCATGGAATACAATACTATTTATAGTCTAGGATGACAAGCCCCATTGGCTTGGTCGGTAGTAGAGTGATATTTTAGAACCAAACGTACTGGGTTCAAAACTTACCCACTACCGTATAGCGAGAAAGATTCATTTAGAGCCTCAGTATCGCTCTTATGCTGAACTTTCAGCCACTTATAAAAATATAGTGTAGGATGAATCCCTTCATTACCCACTTGAATAACCTATAACATAACCCCCATAAATAGCCACGTTGAAACAGCTAAAAAAACTCTTCTTAAACTCCTCATTAACCCCTCCTTTATTTATGGAAAACTTTCTAATTAACTCCATAAGTAATGTAACGAATTGAGACATTATCTTAACATTTTCCCCCCTTAATGATCAATCCTTCCACGTCACCAAGGTGCCGTGAACGTTCTTTTTCCTCCAACCGGGCATAACTTGCTCAAAAACATGAAGTACATGAAACAGTCCCGGTGTATTCTGTGCCAACTTCTAACACATACAACCCGTTCATCAACCTCGCTTTCATGAATACCGTATACTCATTGGAAACTACCATCACCCCATCCATTCCCGAAAAACTCATCCTTTTAACATCCAAGACACCCATGGACAACAAATTACTTGCCACTTCAAGAACTTGTCTCACATTTTTTAGACAACGCATTTCTCCATCATATGTATGCAGCTTGATCCCCTTTAGGCCAACAACCGCACAAGGCTCGTTGTTCCCCGTGTGCACCACTCCCCCATTAATGGGTTTTTAGTCAAAGAACATGGAGCAATCACAACAAATATGATAAATGCAACCAGAGTAAAAAATCTATTGTCGGCCAGATTTTAGGGTCCTTCCAACAACCAATACTAGCTCCATAATCTTCAACACAACTAGCATTAACACTTTTGGATTTCTCCTTCTCCTTTTTTAACAATGGGAAATCGCGCTTATAATGTCCACGACCATGACAATTATAGCACTTCACCTTGTTCATATTACCCTTCCCCCTTCTTCTTGCCACCATGAGCAGTCAAAGCATCTCCATCTACAGACGATGACTCGCCTTTGGGCCCACAACAAGTATCAATCGCCTTCTTGGAGATCAAGTGATCAGCTATCTTAGAGAGCACCATGATCGTGCCATTAAAGAGAAACGTATCTCTAAAATTTTTATACGAGGGCGGTAAAGAACAAAGCAAGACACATGCCCAAAAATCATCCCCCAATGACACATCATGCTTCTTTAGCCTTGAAACAATGGCCATTAACTTATCAATGTATGCCCTTAGGTTATCTCCTTCCTTCATTTGACAATCTTGTAGGTGACACCAGTGCACCATCTTACTCGTGACGCTTTTTATCATGTAGGTAGCTTGAAGCTTATCCCACAATCCCTTCACTATGTTCTCATGTTCCACCTCATCAAGCACGGACTCAGATAAGTAGAGATGAATTGTACACCGTGCTTTGTGATCAAGGGTAGCCCACGCATCATCCGCCATTTTCAGGCTTACCTTTAATAGCCACCACAAGATTTTCTCTCACCGGAACAGCGTAAACGTGAGTCTTCCAATGATTGAAGTTCAAATGTTGGATCAACCTCTCGATATTAAATTTAGTATCTACCATCTCTCACAACTTTGCAACCTAGCTCTGATACCACTTCTTAGAATTTGTGAGGATTTTATCAGATAATAAACTCGCATAAAGATAAACGAGAGTGACACAAGCTGTAATTTGGTTCAGCCCGAAGCCTAGTCCACGGGAGAAGAAGAACATAGAGATCACTAATATTTCTAAAGGATTACAAGAGAAACTTAAGAGATTTTTCCCGAACCCCAACTAATGCTATTGTGTTTCCCTTGTATTTTGAGATGTTGTCTTGAACCATGGAATACAATCTTAATTATAGTTTAGGATGACTCCCTTTACTGCCCACTTGAATAACCCATAACATTACTCGTAAAGGTTCATAAGTCAGGTATAATGGCCCACTAACACCCCCATAAATAGCCATGTTGGAACGGCTAAAAAACTCTTCTGAAATTCCTCATTAACTCGTTTATTTATGGAAAATTTTAAAAGACTTCATAACTCACCGTTGTAATTCCTATGAGCAACTTAACAATCGGAAGATGAAACTTTCCAATTAACTCCATAAGAAATGTAACAGATTGAGTCATTATCTTAATAATACCCATATTCTTTATAAATCACTATAATATACTCCTCGGGTTTATTTTACTCCACAATCCCATCAGGTTTATCTTACTCTACTATATACCTCTCTTGTTCAATTTACTCTACAATATACCCCTACGAGTGTAACAAATATTTTTTCCACGATATATAGTGTACCGATAATATTTTCACTACATACCTTGTAAAGTGTAATCAATTTTGTTTTTTTACACGATATACCCCTTCTTACACAAAATGAATGTCACTCTACCTCATAACCGTACCAATGTGATGGACCCAATTTTACTCGGTGTACCCACTATAATTAATGCAAATACCAGTAAGATTGCACCCAGCATACCACCGGCTGCATTATTCATTTCACAATGTAGATTTTTGTATCTTGGAGAAACTAGGTTGATGTATGTGAAAAAGGAAGATACAAACAAAGATCCTTATGTAGCATGATGGTAGAACAACAGTGACAATTACCCTAAAAAATGCTTTGGATTGAGATAAAGACTTTCTAGAGCTAGGCGGAAGCTCTAGTAACTAGCTTACAAATAAGAAGAGACGACTATACTTGCCAAACACAGTTTGTTGAATATCTGGATATGTAATGCTATGTTTATCCTTTTCTAAATATTGTCTTAAGCGATTGTCAGAGATGTGACCAATGACTGCAAATGAACCAACAATATAACACTGATTCAACCCCCCTCTTGCACGGTTGAAGGCATTGAGAGAAGTTATGTGCCCACATATGCATTAACTTCTAATAAAAAAGATCATAATAAAAATAGCAAGAGCAACTAAAGAATATATAAAAACTTAGACACCAATCTAAGAGGCCAAATTTTACACCAAAGATTTCGAACAAGAGGTGGGGATCTTCCTATTTTCTCGACAACGTCAAACATGATAGATAATATTTCTTTTAACAAAAACCGAAAGCTATTTTGACACTGATCTTAAATTATACTATTAAACATTGTATACGAGACATTACACTTATGTGCTATTTCCAGTATTTAAAGGCCAAAACTTGGCACTACACTGTGCACGAGTATATTATGAAAAAGTAGTCGTTACACTACGTAGGAGTATATCGTGTAAAAAACAAAATTTGTTACACTTCACATGGGTATATCGTGATAAAAATATTTGTCACACCCACATGAGTATATTGTAGAGTAAAACAAACCCTGAGTGGTAAATTGTGGAGTAAAATAAGCCCAAGGGGTATATTGTAGAGTAAAATTAAACATATGAGTATATTATAGTGATTTATAAAGTTTAGGGATATTTTAAAAAAATTGGTAAAAGTAATGATTTCAATAATTTTGAATAAGGTTAAAAGTATGTAAAACTATTTGATAAAAATACAAATATATTTCACTATCTATCCATCTATCCATGCATTTTTATTATTATTTTAATATAAAAAATTAATAGCACAAATTCTTAGATCTATAAATATAGTAACTAAAAATTATAGATAAAAAGGAATATTACTAGTATAATCTAACTTATGAAAACTAGATATTCCCGTAATGAAGTGGTGACTTTAATCTTGAAAATTTATTGAATACTAAAAAGTGAATAATTAAATTTTTAGTTATACTAGAAAATATTAAGGTAATTAAAACTGTAACTGAAAAAATCGATGAAATCAAATTATGAAGATATAAAGTAAAGAAACTTATGGAAGGTCAGTGATATTAGAGTAAGGAAAATGTAAATGGTGTATTTGTACTTTTACTATATAAAAAAGTGAATTCAAGATTTTATTCTAGAGCTCGTGATATGGCCCAGAAAAAGTCATAACCCCTCACCTCATTTGGGTTTTCCACGGATGATAATGGAAAAGAGAAAATAGGGGATACAATATCAAACATAGAGTATCTTGCTTCTATTAAGGTAAGGTATATGCATTTGTTTATAAGAAAGATATGGTATTACATGCACATAACAAATTTAACAGAAAATAGTGTGCTATTACAAAACAAAAATGTATGGATAGTGCTTGCATCTAAACGTTGGTAAAAAAATATATTTTGATAATAATTTGCCAAGTTCTTTAATTCTACCAACTTTGATCTCCTAGACTTAAATTTGTCTAGATTCATTTCTAAAATAACTTATATTTTGAATAGAAGGTTGTTTGGACTTTATGGGAGTCGATAATGAAAAGGTAGTGAAAATAAGACCAGTGATAGTATGTCTTTGAATTCTAAGACTAGATCATGCACTCCACACTGGAACAACTTTCCTCTCTAATTTTTTTTGTCATGCCAAATTATTATTAATATTGACCCTAACTTTAAGTGAAGACTTGAATATGAATGGTTTATTTCACACCTAATGTCATTCTTTGTTTTGATGTAGGGCTAGATGAGATTATTATTCGGTACAATTTTCTTTTTCTCCTTCATGTGGAAAGGTGGTTACAAATTCACATTATTGTTAATCAAAGGGTTATTTCATAGTATACTATAGGTTTCCAAATATTTTACATTATAATGAAATTTTATTCTTTATCATTAATTAGATGGTCAAACTCCTAAATCTCAAAGTTTAAGGTTTAATATTTCAACCTTTAATCCTTAAATTCTAAACCCTCAAATCATTTATCCTTTGAATTTAAAGCTAGCGTTTTAACCCTTACCTAGTTTAGATGGAATTATGTCATGTATTTATTTACATCTCAATATCGATGAGGTTACAGGAAGTTGCGTGTAACCATCCGAAGAGTCTTGGATATTCTACTGATGGGCCATCTACCACACCTTCCATGTCAAACCGTCATCTTATTTGGGTGGCTACTCGTATGCACATTGAGATGTACAAATATCCAACGTGGTAAAAATAAAATTTGACTTCTTATATATGTTCCAAACATCGATCGTTCCTAATTTAATATTTGATCGGTTCCTAAACAATATTGTGTTCATAAACGGTGTAGGGGAGATGCAGTCGAGATAGAGACATGGTTCCAGAGTAATGGAAGAATTGGAATGAGGCGTGAATTTATACTAAAAGACTATGCAACCAATGACATTATTGGAAGAGCGACCAGGTAATAAGCTCACAAAATTGTACTATTAATATAATCGATCATATATGTTTCGATAATATGTTTTCTATCTCCTTGCGCTCTGACAAAATGTCTACAAGTTTGCTTGTAATACTTATTCTTAATTTTGCAGCAAATGGGTGATGATGAATCAAGTTACTCGAAAGCTAGAGAAAGTCAATCGTGAAATCTGTGAAGAAGTTTTAATCTACAGTCCAAAAACTCTTAGGTTACAAGATTTTTTCTGTTTCTTATTCAAAAATTTTGAATATTTATAGTAATGTTATTTACCAAACTGTAAACGAACAAAATTTCATTAACACTCCACTCCGTATGTGTAATTTTTGTAGTATTAATTGTCCCTGTACATGATTACCTTCAGATTAGCTTTTCCGGATGAAAATAACAAGAGTGAGAAGAGAATACCTAAACTAGATGGCCCTGTTGATTATTCTAGGCTCGACCTAGAGGTAAGATGGACTAATACTGATCATGTAAAAATATGGGTATATGTTTTTTTGGCATCTTTCTAGTCCATCTACTTAATATTATGATTTACATTTCCAGCCTAAGAGAGGTGACATCGATATGAATCAACATGTAAACAATGTGACATATATTGGATGGGTGTTAGAGGTTAGTGAATTATTATTTTTTGTATTTCATATATATATATATCATTTACCTGACTATAATTCAATTAATTTTTTCATAGTGTGAAAAAAATTCCTCATTGTGGAATCTTTACTTCAATTGACAGAGCATACCACAAGATATCATTCTAACCCATGAATTACGAAGTATCACCTTGGATTATAGGAGGGAATGTCAACTTGGAGATGTTGTAGAGTCACTCGCAACAACAATAAATGCTAAAGGAATGAAAATGAACTTGAAGGCCAATGGAGTGAATGACACAACCTCTTCTTTCCAAGAAGAGCATGAGCATTATCGTGAGTTTCTTCATCAAGTGATACTTTCTGGCGATGGGTATCAGATAACCCGAGGGCATACACAATGGGTAAAAAGTAGAAGATTTGAGTGATTACTTACTCTTAGTTCATATGTTTTCTAAAGTTTATACTATATCCCAGTGTGATTGTTACATGTCAGAAATTATGTTTAGTGACCTTTCATTACTTAGTGGTTTAACTTTTTTCATAGTTAAAGTCCAACTACTTAAGAGGAGTTTCACCTGAATTAAACATGTATTCAGTTGAAGCATTACATGTGATAGAGAATAATTCTTGTGCATTTATATCTTAATTTTATAAAGGTCTTGATGATCTTTGGGCTTTTTTAAACCCTCTACTAGGTAAACACTTTATTATAGATAATTGTGTGGATGAGGTGCCCCTCGCAACTTGGCGATATTCTAAAGGAGATTTTTGTCTCGATTGAGCATTAATCATTCAAGGGTTCCACCAAACTCGTTGCTCAAGACCATATATTCACTTAAATGCACCTCAAACATTTCTAATCCACCCTAATATTCAACCCAAATCTGTTTGTGCAACTCAAGTTCAGTTTGATCTTAAACTCCAAAGATTTAAAAACTTTTATAGCTAAAATCCCATTTAATTGATATGGTAAATTACCTACTTATGTTATAACTACCATTGAAATACCCAATGTAATACCCTCATCCCACATCGGATATGACTAGTGGTGAGTAGTTTATAAGGATACATATGGGTTGACTACAACAATAAGGCCTTCCAGTTTTAAGCCCAAGTGAGGATTGGGGGCCTAAAGTGGTTAGTTTTCAAGCCTGAATGGTTTGAGAGCTTGGTTGTTGGATAGTTACCCATATGAGGTGTTACAAATGGTATGAGAGTAGACTCAGGACCGTGTCGGGATGGGCTACCCGACACCTACCGAGGAGGTCCATGGGACTTGGATGTAAGGCTTGTGACGAGGACGTCACGTTCTTTGAGTGAGGGAGTATGTAATACCCTCATCCCACATCAGATATGACTAGTGATGTGAGTAGTTTATAAGGATACATATGGGTTGACTACAGCAACAAGGCCTTCCACTTTTAAGCCCAAGAGAGGATTGAGGGCCTAAAGTGGTTAGTTTTCAAGCCTGAATTGTTTGAGAGCTAGGTTGTTGGACAGTTACCCATATGGGGTGTTACACCCAAGGTAAGTACATTCTGATTAGAAGATACTAAGGCAAGTCCCGTTCAGAAGACACTAAGGCAAGTACTTATTAGTTAACCAATACCCCAACAGGTTTGAAAACAAATATGGTATGTATCTAGACGATACTGGCTTTGTTTGTAACTAATCCCTAGTTGTTGTTGCCTCTTGTACTATCATCTCATCATGTAGCCATCAATTCTATTCCATAGAAGAAGTAATTTTCCTACCAACTATATAAAGAGAGAAACAGACAGATTGCACAAGGAACGTGCTACCAAGATAGTTTTGACCCCATATGAGTAGCACTCCTTTCATGATCCTCTCTCATTACACTTTTTGATAGGGGTGTTCATGGAAAACCGGAACCTCCAAACCGGACCGGAACCGGTGAAACCAAAACCGGAAACCCGGTTAACCGAAGTCGTTTGCCGGTTTCGGTTAACCGAACCGTTTAGTTTCCCGGTTCTGGTTCCGGTTACGGTTATTGATTTTGACGAATCCGGTTAACCGGAAAAACCGTTTAAGCATTTAATTTATTAATTTTTTTAATTTTTTTGAGTATAAGTATAAAACTATATGGTTAATTATTAGATTTACCAAAAATAAATATACAATTATATAGTTAATGGTTAGAATTATACCAAAACCAATAAAATCTTATCAAAATCGGTGGTTAACCGGTTTAATATCACAACAAAACCAGAAAAACCGCACATTGTTTAATAATTATACGAAAAAAACAAATAAATCTACATCATTTCGGTTAACCGTTAAACCGGTAAAACCGCACCGAAACCGACGGTTAACCGGTCCCGGTTAACCGCTTCTAAATGAACCGGTTACGGTTATTAAATTTGACTAACCGACAATCCGGTTAACCGGTTTCCGGTTAACCGAAAAGCCGGTTAACCGGTTATGAACACCCCTACTTTTTTACTATAGTAGAGCAATGTTCAGGGAAAGGGAATTTAGCAGAGCCAACAAATTTCTGATAAATGTTGCTGTTCTCAATTGCGCTGTAGCGGCAAAGGAGAACTCAAAGAAAAACCATGTGCACACATCATAAAAGTTGGGTTTGATACCTTTCTTCAGAGTACGAGGGGACACATGGGGTGGTGGATTCGAGAAGGGTTCCCAGGCTAGAGTGGTGGACCTAGCAGCTTCTGTAGGATCGATGGGGAGCTGACACTGTTTTTCTAGGTTGTAAGACTTTGACATACTGTCTTGATATTTAACGGACAGAGTCAATCGACAAATACTAGTACTCAATATACACTTCATTTACTAATTAACAAAAGATTATACACTCCTCACTAAGTAGATGAACCCTACTTAGCAAGTACTCTCACAAATCTAACAAAATTTCTAATCAGCTCATGGGAAAAGTGAAAGCAAACTAGGAACTCCCTAGAATAGTTATAATGAAGTAAAGCTCAAACATAAGGACTAACGAAAGTGACAAGGGGCTTTTCTCAATCTCACATACAAAGCTCTCTCAGTGCTCGCAAGTTTCAGACAAAAAGCGGAAGGAATAACTGAATTCCCTAGTGCTATATATACTAAGGCTTCTGAATTCGTTGGCAGAGTCTGTTACCAAAAATTAAGAGATTTCCCCGTTTTTCCCATAATTTTCGGTCCTAACTCATTTTGAGGTCGTGCCACCGAGTATTGAGGCTTAAGGAAATTGAACGTTGATAAACGAACATTAAAGACATCTAAACACGCCTCATGACCGAAAATATCATAGTTCGTTACAAAGCTTCAGACAAACCCTTTCCTTGAGACAAACTCTCTCCATGTATACTCCGATTGTTGCAGCAGGGTTGACCATAACGCCAAGGGACTCTGAGCACATGAAAGGACTCCATCCTCAACAACACACAGGGTTCCAACATTATCCCCCTTGTTGCTGATGATGACAAAACTGCAGGTGTATCCGACAGAGTCAATCCTACAAAACAAAGCTAATAAAAGTTTAGGGAACAGACTCTTTTCGAGTTCCCCCTGAGTTTGTGCACAAAAATAATTAAAGCTAAGGAACATACTCCTTCTGAGTTCCTCATCAATTCCTATGCGTAGTTAAAATAACTAGAACCCTTGATGATTCAAGGTTCCCCCTCAGATCAGGAGTACAATATACCATTTTTAATACGTGACAGATGTAGAAAATCGGAAGGTAAAGGTGCAATAAGCAATATTTCAACTAAAACCCAAACCAATAGAGATTAACCAGCAGTAGTATTCCATATAACACATATTCTAAGAGCAACAGGATCCAAAACAGTCCACCCAGAAATCCAAAACAACCTGTTGTTTGGTAAGACAGGGATACACTGCTTCCCCCTGTTTTTCAATCATCAGCGGGGAAGCTCACAACATAGACAGAGTTCATCAAAAAGTGAAGCTAACATTAAAAGTCTGAAACCACGCACCCACTAACTACTTACACCCAAGTGACACACACAGTTTGGTCGATCACCGTCGTATATAATGCGCTTTATACCACGGTTCTGTAAGCAACCGTCGTATAAGGTCTGTGAGACCACGTCAGAAAGTGGTCTTAAATGACGGTGCTTTCAAACCGTGGTATATAGTCTCGCTTTTAAACGACGGTTTTGAACCTTGGTTTATAGCTGTTTTCTATATGCGACGCGAGTATTAACCACGGTTTCTAACCGTGGTATATAGCAAAAAAAACCGTGGTTAAAAACATTTTCTGCACTAGTGAATGGCTAAGTGAGGGATGGAGCAGGCATGAAGTGCTGGGGCTGGGGTTGGGCAACCAAGTCACATTGTGCGTCCTCCAGAGCCTTGATACAATCGAGAAGCATCCTGAAGCCTTCAACCATTGAGTCAATGAGATTTTCTAGAAGTTGATGAACATAAGCCACAAGAGTCTCCATGAGGTGTGTGAGGTGAGCCACGTCTGTCTGAAGTTTTACCAACCGAACATCTGGAAATAAAACAAACTTTGCGAGTGGTTGGACAGAGGGACCAGTAGGAGCTGGTGGTGGTAGCAGGGTACTTTTGTCTAGAGAGGAGAATCTGTAGATGAACTTTTGATTGATTATATCACCATCCTAGGGTAGCTCAGAGAGAGTTTCATTAAGACAGACACCTAAATGGGTAAAAACATGTGGAAGCCAGTAGAGATAGCCAAGAGAGTGCTTATGAGTATAACCAGAGTGTGCTAGATGGTTGATCATCAAGAAAGCCAGATTTTTACGTTTTTGATTGATTAAACAGTACATTAGAGAAAGGTCCATGACATTAACAACCCTATTTCCCTCTGTGCAAGGGACCAGACATTTGATAACAAGAAGGTGCAGAAGCTGATGTAATAAAGGTAAGTCATCACGAGGGATAGGAGTTCCAATTCGTCTTTTGGAGGAGAAAAAATGATAGATAGTTTTGAAATCGACTCCTTCAACTTCAGGAGCAACACCCTTGTCATAAAATGCTAAGCCCTCATGTGGAATATTCAAAATAGTGAAAAGGGAGTTTGTATCAAAAAGATGAAATTGGAATTGACTATGGAGTGAACACAACCATTTTGAATAATAACTTGAAGTAAAACTAAATAGTCTCTTTAGGATACCACTCACTAGTGTCTGTGAAAAGGTGAGTCCAACCTTCATAATTAAGATGGAGATAAGTTCATGCAGGTTTTGTTCCTGAACCCAAGCGAGGTCAATGAATTTACCTTTAACCAAGTTACGCTCAGAGGCGGCGTCTTTGATCATATAATGGTTTTCAAAGATGTCAATCTTCGTAGTTCGTTGAATAGCTAGAGTAGATGACCGGAGACACTGACGCTTGGAGGTCGCACCGGTGCAAACGATTTATTTGGTATATTAAAACCCAGAAATAATCCTAGAATTCAATAATTCAAAAGATCGTCAGGTTGCAAAAATCCCGGTCGAAATAGTATAGTAATTAAAGAAGCGACCGGGGTGTCAATCCACGGGACTTGATAAGTAAGTCTAGCCTTAGGTAATGGTTAACTCAAAAAGGGGGTTTTGTTTCGGTTTTGGGTTGCAAATAAATAACAAGAATAGTAAATAGCAGATAAATTAAAGTGATAGTCTTGGGAGTGTGAACGGTACTCTAGGTTCAGGGAGTTGTTTCACTAGCTAGATTCTGCATATTATACCGCTTAAGTGGAGACTTGGATCGGCTTGTAATTCTCAATTATCTATTCTGTATTAAGTCTTAATTCCAGATAGCTCATCTAGACAGGGCATGTAGTTCTAGTCTAGTCCTAAGTATATCTAGATGGTTTTATCGCACAGAATTACTAGTCTGGTTTTAATCCGGACTAAAGCTCCTAGTGACTAAAGTAATCTATCCAATTGCAATTATCACAAGTAACAGGTTAATAGGACCGTCAATGTTAATCACCTATCTGATCATAACATGATTCAAGGGCTTATAATAACTTAGCAACGTTTATTAAAAGCACTTAAAAGCATTAACCTGATCAATCCAAATTGTCTCAAATAAGCAGTAACATAATGCAGAGTTTAGCTAATTACAACATCCCTTCCCCTAGAGTATATCCTCTTAGCTAGACATAGCAATTATAATCATAAATGAGAGAGAGTTAGAAGAAATCATCTGTTACGAAGATCTTCTTGCTCGCTCCGTCCTTTGTCCTTGCGCTGTGCTAGCTTGAAGGTTGATCTCGGTGATAATGGAGTGGACTGGGTGAAATGGGACGAAAGTGGAAGTTTTGATGAGGTTTGTGAGGTGTCCGGATCAACAGGGTCGGACGTGATCCGGACGTGTGTAAAATGAGTGTGTCCGGCTAAGCCGGAGCGGACGTGATCCGGACGTGGGTGGAGTGAGTGTGTCCGGATCCGGACTCAGGTCGGACACGGCTAAAATCTGGTGAATGGATGCGGAGTGTGTGTATGGTGAAAGCGAAGGTTTACGGAGGAATTTTTGTGAATAAATGCAGAGGGAATATGAGTGAAAGGTGTAGGTTTATGGAGGGAGTTTGTGAGTGAAGATGGATGTACGTGAGATGATATGCAGTGAGGAAGAGAAGGGGATGAGACTCAGAGGTCTGGGACGATTTGAAATGAATTGAAGCTGGGTTTATATAGGATTAGAGGGGGAACAAGATTAGTGGGAGTTAGGTATAGTTGGTGAGAAAAATTTGATTGAGCTTGGAGCCTTCTCCATTAATGCGCCGCTCCCCTGTTTACAGGCCGACTGTCTGTGATAATTAGCCGAAAGGCTAATTATCAGTGCGTGCATTTTTATTTTTCAATTCTGTGTGACGTCCGGATCGTGTCCGGATCCGGACGTGACACAGAGCTCTCGGATCTGGAATTTTAGTCACGTCCGGCTTGCGTCCGGCCCAACAGATCCGGACAAGAGATGTCCGGCTTTGTGTCCGGCCAAACTGGTCCGGACAAGACCAATTTTTGTCGTGTCTCCTGATTTGTTCTCCGTTTGTTGTGTTGTAATCCTTATGATGTATAATCTTTATTTCCTGGGTTTTTCCTGCATTTAACATATATAACACATCAGTTCTTATCAAAGCATCAATCTTAGGAAAAACACGTAATAAGTGGGAAACATTGTCTGAATCGTTACAAATTATAAGGTATTTAAACCCTAAAAAGCCTATATGTTTCACACTTATCAACTTCCTCACACTTAAGCTTTTGCTTGTCCTCAAGCAAAATAGGAATAAGAATATCTCTAAAACCGTCAAATAATCTCAAATTTTAAACAAGTGCAGAGCGAAATCAAACAAAGTGATAAATGAAAGAATAATCTTGCTCTCTAGAGGTAGGTTTTCACAAACAGTGAAGGAAGAACGGTTTTGTAAAAGCATAGAGAAACTAGATTGTAGAAAACAAGTTAACTTAGCTTGGGACTTTCCACCATTTTCATTCCTCTAACCTTTGGATGACAAGGGGTGTGAAGTAATGCCTTATTCCGCAATACCTTTCAACACCACGTACTCGTGATCAAAAACAAAAACTGCAATGAATTTTTCTTTCACATGCAAAAATATTCTTCTTCCAAGAATTATATACAAAACAAACGAAATATTGTGAATTGCAGAGTTTATTCCGTAACCCAGACTTTTCTCTCTATCCATGTAACGGTGTTGGGCCAACTATCCCAGATCACGGGACCTTAGGTAGATAGGTGATAAGGCACCCTTAAGACTTAATAACCGGATAGACGAGGCCTGCTATTGTTAGGAAAAAAAAATTTTGATCAGTGGAGTACCTTGCCTTACCCTTTCATTCCAAACTTTCACAAAATTCCCAAGACCCCAAACTAGACCAGTTCAATTTTCATAATCAGCTAATCCACCAAATTTCAGTGAAAACAGATATAATTTGAATAAAACTAAATAAATAAACAGCCTAGAGCAGAAAGATTCTTGAGGTGGCCATCAGGCTCGTTTTCAACACTTCCAAAATTTTATATAATTTTTTTTTCGGCCACTTAAAAGAGATAATTCTTTCAAAATAAGAGGACAAACAAAAACAAATGTGGCATTAAGTGCAACTGGCATATTTTCAGGGAAAGGTCCTACTTCCTCACACTTAAGAGGAGCAATGTCCTCATTGTTCAAAAATAGAATCAAGAGAAGACCTTTCAAAATATGCCAGACTCATGAAGAATTTCATTCAGGACAACAATGGACTAATATAAAAATAAGCATTAAGCGTGACAGATCATCGTAGGCTGAACACAGACATTAAAATAAAGGAAAACTGAAACTCCCCTGATATCGTAGATTGAGGAAGGTGCCCTTCCTCACACTTAAGCTCGTGCATGGGGTAGTAGCCTTCCTCACACTTGCGTTCATGCAAGTGTCCAGCCTTGGAGAGCATCAAACACCATAAAAGTTTTTCACCTGCAAACACTCACAACTACCAAAAAAACGCTAAAAGCGTTGCATTAAAAGCATAGGGACACCATCGCCACTTCTAAATAGATAAACAAAAATAATCCAGAAAACAAAAACAAAACAAAAACAAAACATAAAGTTAACCACTGGGTTGCCTCCCAGCAAGCTGCCTATCTTTATAGTCTTTGGCTAGACTCTCGCTTCATTATCCAGGATCGAAAATAAAAGTTGACAGTGGTGCCAACGGGGATATGAAGTGGCCAACAATCAGGATTAAACCACCTGGATCAAAACAAAGTGTTACCTCAACAAATAAAATTGGAAAATAAATGCTCCATAGAACCTGGTTCTTGAGGAGGTATTGACGGTAACGGGTCTCAAGCAGAAGACCAGGTGTTGATTGTTGTTCTTCCTCAAATTGGAGGATGTAAACATCTTCCTCGTATAGGTGAGGCTCAAAAAGGTTTTGATACTGGCAAAGAGGTGGTGGTTCTTTCTTCTTAAATTCGAGGATGTAAGCATCCTCATCTTTTGGATAGAGCAAGGAGAAGGAGGAAAGAAAACTGTTTGCAGCAGGGTGTACTCCGTCATGAACTGCTTTGCTCTTCGGTTGTTGCAATATCAGAACTAGCTGAGTTTTTAACTCCGCAATTGTGTCTTCCAAATCAGCAAAGAACTTCAGTTTGTTCATGTAAAGGTCTTCTCCCTCAGGTTGTTCGACAACATTGTTCAAGACTGCGTTGTGTTGTGGAACACCTATATTCTGCAGGTAGTCTGGTTGATCCTCTAACCACATCTGTTCTTGAAAATCAAGACAATTATCGATCTCATGAGGTCCCGTACAATATGAGCAATATAAATCTTGGGAATAATAGGAATCCCAATCGAATTCCTCCTCACTTGCCATTATTAGTCAGAAATAACTAATAACAAAAATAATTGTCAATCAAATCCTTTGCCACATTTTTTTTTTTGAATTAAATAAAAACGAAAATTAATGCAATAAAAATTAAAAAGGACAGAAATAAATTGCAGGAATTTAAATGACAGTAATTTAAATGACGATAAATAAATAACTGGAATTAAAATAACAAAAATTAAATGACAATAAAATAAATAGCTAGAAATTAAAATCACAATAACTGGAAATAATACGAAATTCAAATGACAGAAGTAATTGGGACTAAAAATAATCAGCAAAAGAAAATAACAAACAGAAGATTAAGAATAAAAATAAAAATAGCAAACAGAATAATAAAAACACAATATTATAATATAATAAATGAATTAACCAAGGCTCAGGGACTAGACAAAGTCAAGTCCCCGGCAACGGCGCCATTTTGCAAACGATTTATTTGGTATATTAAAACCCAGAAATAATCCTAGAATTCAATAATTCAAAAGATCGTCAGGTTGCAAAAATCCCGGTCGAAATAGTATAGTAATTAAAGAAGCGACCGGGTGTCAATCCACGGGACTTGATAAGTAAGTCTAGCCTTAGGTAATGGTTAACTCAAAAAGGGGGTTTTGTTTCGGTTTTGGGTTACAAATAAATAACAAGAATAGTAAATAGCAGATAAATTAAAGTGATAGTCTTGGGAGTGTGAACGGTACTCTAGGTTCAGGGAGTTGTTTCACTAGCTAGATTCTGCATATTATACCGCTTAAGTGGAGACTTGGATCGGCTTGTAATTCTCAATTATCTATTCTGTATTAAGTCTTAATTCCAGATAGCTCATCTAGACAGGGCATGTAGTTCTAGTCTAGTCCTAGCAAGTATATCTAGATGGTTTTATCGCACAGAATTACTAGTCTGGTTTTAATCCGGACTAAAGCTCCTAGTGACTAAAGTAATCTATCCGATTGCAATTATCACAAGTAACAGGTTAATAGGACCGTCAATGTTAATCACCTATCTGATCATAACATGATTCGAGGGCTTATAATAACTTAGCAACGTTTATTAAAAGCACTTAAAAGCATTAACCTGATCAATCCAAATTGTCTCAAATAAGCAGTAACATAATGCAGAGTTTAGCTAATTACAACATCCCTTCCCCTAGAGTATATCCTCTTAGCTAGACATAGCAATTATAATCATAAATGAGAGAGAGTTAGAAGAACATCTGTTACGAAGATCTTCTTGCTCGCTCCGTCCTTTGTCCTTGCGCCGTGCTAGCTTGAAGGTTGATCTCGGTGATAATGGAGTGGACTGGGTGAAATGGGACGAAAGTGGAAGTTTTGATGAGGTTTGTGAGGTGTCCGGATCAACAGGGTCGGACGTGATCCGGACGTGGTGGAGTGAGTGTGTCCGGATCCGGACTCAGGTCGGACACGGCTAAATCTGGTGAATGGATGCGGATGTGTGTATGGTGAAAGCGAAGGTTTACGGAGGAATTTTTGTGAATAAATGCAGAGGGAATATGAGTGAAAGGTGTAGGTTTATGGAGGGAGTTTGTGAGTGAAGATGGATGTACGTGAGATGATATGCAGTGAGGAAGAGAAGGGGATGAGACTCAGAGTCTGTGACGATTTGGAATGATTGAGCTGGGTTTATATAGGATTAGAGGGGAACAAGATTAGTGGGAGTTATAGTTGGTGAGAAAAATTTGATTGAGCTTGGAGCCTTCTCCATTAATGCGCCGCTCCCCTATTTACAGGCCGACTGTCTGTGATAATTAGCCGAAAGGCTAATTATCAGTGCGTGCATTTTTATTTTTCAATTCTGTGTGACGTCCGGATCGTGTCCGGATCCGGACGTGACATAGAGCTCTCGGATCTGGAATTTTAGTCACGTCCGGCTTGCGTCCAGCCCAACAGATCCGGACAAGAGATGTCCGGCTTTGTGTCCGGCCAAACTGGTCCGGACAAGACCAATTTTTGTCGTGTCTCCTGATTTGTTCTCCGTTTGTTGTGTTGTAATCCTTATGATGTATAATCTTTATTCCTGGGTTTTTCCTGCATTTAACATATATAACACATCAGTTCTTATCAAAGCATCAATCTTAGGAAAAACACGTAATAAGTGGGAAACATTGTCTGAATCGTTACAAATTATAAGGTATTTAAACCCTAAAAAGCCTATATGTTTCACACTTATCAACCGGTAAACGTTTCATGACTGGGAACCTTGGCGACAGGACGAGGCTGGGTAGATTCTTTGCATTTCAAAAGAAACCTCTTGGAGAAGGCTTAGATATTTCTTGGTCCTGGAGTGCAGCACGCACTTGGCCATGGTGGGGGTAGGTTGTTTGTGTTTCCGTGGCTGGGGTTTGGGTGAGGGAGTGGGTGAGGGAGGACGGGACACATGGGGTTCGACGGAAGAGTTAGGATCAAGGTTAGGGTTTGAATATGTAGCTGGGAGGTCAAAGATGGCAGGTGAAAGAGGAGCTTTTTCGGGTGAGGAAGGTGGAATTTTAGTGGTAAGGGGTTCGGAAAAGACAATGGGTGAGGTTTCATGGTCGGTGTTGAGGATTTTGGTGGGAGCAGCGAAGATGGGAGTGGATGAGGGGTCAACGGTAGCTAGGGTTTGGTTGTGTAGGAAGGATGGAGGGGTAGTGTCGGAGGGTTTTGGTTGAGTAAAGAGTTCCTAGAGAAAGTCCTGAAGGCGAAAAGGATCACTGACAATATCTATCGGAATTGTTACGCTGTTGATGATCATGTCGGAAGCCATGAGTGCGAAAAAGCGAGTGTTAAGGATTAGGAGAGCTTGAAGGCAAATGAACGGGTGTATGGGAAGGTTCTGAAAATATTTCAAGAAAAGGGAGTGGGATACCGTTACGTGTGTCAGTGGTGATAAAGTAGCCAACAGATTGTAGTAGCCGAGATGGTTCATGCAGCAAAGTATAAGCGATAGACTCTGTCTAGTACACAAGCGACTCAAACCAATAGTCACAATAAAAAGGAAAGGAGATACAACCTGTTATTACCTCGAGGGAGTCATTCCAATTTCTAAACGCAGTGCCTCAAATCTTGTAGTAGGTAGGTGTTTAGTCAAAATATCTGGCAACTAATATTCTGTTGGAACAAAAGTTAGTTGAATTAGCTTTTGTTCTACACAATCTTTCAGAAAATGTTTGCGAAGATCAATGTGTTTTGTGCAAGAATGTTGAACTGGGTTTTCGGATATTTTGATGGCACTGGTGTTATCACAATAAATGGGAATGTTGTCTTGAAAGACATGGTAATCTTCTAGTTGTTGCCTCATCTAGATTCGTTGTGCACAACAAACTGCAACAGATTCTAATAAGTGGTGAAAATATGCATTTATTAGGTTTATATTCACTAGCATTTTACTTGAGTTATAGCCCATTTTCAGTAGTTGGTAATTATTAGTGAACTTACACGCTTTTGGATATAATTTAGGTAAAAGCTCATTGGAGCACAATGGAATGATGAAAAGGAGTTTTTTGGATGCTATATGAGACTTTGAGATGCATGCCACGTGATTCAAGACCAAGATGAGACCAAAAGGGGAGCAAAAACTACATTCTAGAGCATTTGGAGTTATGTCCGAGTTTGTGTCTGGGGTTACATATCTGGCTTACCCCTCGCTGAGCCTTCTGCCTTGTTTCCATCCTGTTCCGGGTTTGTGTCCGGGTTTACAAACTCAGACTAACCCTTCACTGAAGTCTCTGGCACGATTTCAACACGGTCCGGGTTTACAAACCCGGACCAACCCATCACTGGAGTCTCTGGCACAATTTTGACATGGTCCGGGTTTGTATCCGGGTTTATAAACCCGGACCAATCCTCTCGCTGATTCTCTGCCTTCTTTTCGACCATGTCCAAGTTTGTGCCCGGGTTACAAACCCGAACCACACTCAGGCGCACGCCCCAAATCAACAAAACGCAGCAAAATGAGAAATTAAAAGGGGATTCTCTTCTGTGGCACTCGAGCCCCGTTCTTCTAGCAAGCAAAAGGCGACAATGAGAGGGAAAAAAGGAGGATAAGAGAAGAGAGAGGAGACTTCCTCACCTCATTCAAGAGCTCAACCACCAACATTAATGGCTATCTCTTTCCCCTTTCTCTCCTTTATAGCTCCAATGCTTGAGTAGACTCATATAGTGCTTTAGGATGGGTTTTGACCTCAAAACCCTAGAATGTTCTTGTAAATCTTATTATGCCTTAATATAGTTGTTTCTCTCTTGATTATCATTCAATTCTCTTAAATTGATCTCTTAAGTGCATTCTTGGTGAACCATTTCTATAATTTGGTTTTGAGTTAGGGTTTGTGACTAAATTGAGAGAGAACCCTTGATTTACACCCCTAGGGTTAGTGGGTATAATTTGGGGCTTTTATCTAGAACTTGCTTAATGCTACTTAGTGAGTTTAACCCTAATTGGTTTTGAAGGTTAAAATTAACTAAGTAAGACTTAGCCCATCTTTGGTTTAAAGGGTTATTATCCTTGTTCTAAAAAGACAACTATGGCATAATAAGAATTGCTAACATGTTTAGGAAGTTTGGGTGATTGCCAAACTCCCAAAGTACTCCTCCATCCAATCCATCAAACTATCACCTCTAGTTTATTTATTGTTCTTTCAGTTACTAAACCAACACAATCAAGCTTGCCACCGGTCTAAACCCCCGTGTATTGCTTCATTTCAATTACTAATTACCGAGATTAGGAAGTTAGGACCAATTTCCTTGTGGATACGACCCTTTTTGTACTACATCGATTAGGTGCACTTGCATACTCCTTGCATTGATTGATATACTTTGTTATATAGTACTTTGCAAACAACAGAAACATACTCTGCTTCGGCAGTAGAAGGGGCAACTGAAGTTGTTTTTTAGAGGTCCAAGACACCAAACACAAACCGAGGAATTGAGCGTGACCAGAGGTACTCCTTTGATCCAAGAGGGACCCCGGAGAATCAGAGTCACTATAACCTTGTAAAGTAAAAACATAAGAACGAGGGTTCCATAAGCAAAGGTCGGTAGTGCCTTTAAGGTAAGGTAGCGAAAAATCCTCTTTACATCCTTGAGATAAGATTGTTTGGGCTCTGCTTGAAAGTGAGCACATAAACAAACAACATGTAGAATATCTGGCCTACTGGATGTGAGATAGAGTAGCGAACCTATCATACCTCTGTATTCAGTTGGATTTACCCAACTCCATCTGAATATGATGGAGTCTATCGGAAGTGCCCATTGGAGTAGACATTCTCTTTGCCTTGTCAAGTTGTTATTTCTTCAGGAGTTCTTTGAGATACTTCTGTTGATTCATCTTGGTACCAGCCTCTTTTTGGTGGACCTGTAGCCCTAAAAAGAACTTGAGATCCCCTATTTTGTTCATGGAGAACTTGCTCTTCAACAAATTAGCAAAATGCTCGCAAAGAGTAGTACTTGTAGATCCATATATCATATCATTGACATAGATTTGAACAAGTAGAAGATCATCTGATGAATTAAGTATGAAAAGAGTCTTATCAACATTACCTCGTGAGAAGCCATTTTCAAGAAGGTAGGACGAGAGTCTTTCGTACCAGGCGCGGGTGCTTGTTTCAAGCCATGGAGAGCTTTGTGCAATTTATACACATAATTTGGATGCTCGAAGTCTACAAAACTCGGGGGTTGTTCGAAATTAACCTCCTTATCCACGAACCCATGAAGAAAAGTTGTCTTAACATCCATCTGATAAAAGGTGAAGCCTTTGTAGGCCGTGAAGGAGATCAACATGCGGGTAGCCTTCAATCGTGCAACTGGTGTAAAAATTTCATCGTAATCTATTCCTTCTTCTTGGCTGTAACCTTGAATGACCAGACGAGCCTTATTTTTCTTGATGGTACCTGCATCATCAAGTTTGTTGAGAAAGATCTATCGAGGGCCAATTGCTTGTTGGTGAGGGGGTCGAGGTACTAATTCCCAGACAGTGTCTCTGTAGGGAGGTGTTATACCCAAAATTTTAACCCCCCGGAAGAGAGTCTCTACTAATAGGCAAGTAGCAAGGTTTCCCAGTTCGATCGACACATTTCAGAGTACTAGAGACAGCTTAGTCATCTCCAGGGGCATTTTCATAATTTTTCAAGGCTCCTAAGCCCCCTATAGGCTTTCTCTCTCCTCCAAAGAAGGGTCAAATAAATTCAAAATGCTTTGAAATTTTAACCCATGATAGAGGATGACATTTTGGGCATAATGGCGTTGGAATTTTGATTTTTCGAATTTCCAATACTTTTCTAGCAACTTCTGATTGAATCTGATGAGAAATTGAATTTAAAAATATTCCAATATCCAAAAAATTCGATTCCACTTTATAAAAATCGGAAATACCATCCTTTACCCATGTTTAAAATTTCATAGTCAAATTCCTTTTGAAAGCCCTTGAGCTAAAACGTCGGTAAATCTCGGTTTTTACCGGATATTTCTATCTTTAAGGAAGCCTATATAAGGAACCTTATCCCTTGATCAAATCATTCTCTTCACGTTTTGAACTCCAGAGCCACAATCAAACACCAAAATCTCATCAAAATCAACACCAAAACACATTCTTCAACTCCTATCACATCCACAATCATCAAATCATCATCAAACCACCACCAAAACGTGAAGAACACCACCAATTCTAAATAGTCAGATGTTGGGTTTGAACTCAATCCAGAACCGAGATCAACGGGGCACCAAAAGAATCCCGACGTGAAGAGCTTCGTTGTTCTAGGAGCCAAAACAGGTTATAATCGCACTTTTCTAAAACCTTACGACTTTATTAGTCTTCTGTAAAATTTTGGGTTCAAACCAACCCTTTTTGGCTTCTGTATTGCTAATTGCTTTTGTTTCTGCCTTGATACTTGTTCATTAAGTTTCGTGCATTATTCGACTTCAAACTGCAAACTTTCGATTACTAACATATTGGAAATCTTTCAGGCTACACACCCATAATTATTTAGCCAAAAACACCGTCGGGAACCATCAAAAACCCATTGTCCGTGGGTGGTCCGTGACCTCGGACGCATGGTCCGGGACCACGGACGGGTGGTCCGTGGCCACAGACACCCACAGATGGTGGCGGGATTTCTTATTTTTTAATTTTTCAAATTTAAGGGTTTCTGTCAATACATGTCCGGGCCCACGGACACCCTGTCCGTGGCCCCGGACTTTTCAAGTTTGCGTTTTTATTTTAGTTCTGTTTTCGTAATCATTTAATTCAATTGGGGTCCGTGGTCTCGAACATTAGGTCTGTGGCTACGGACGTAATTAAAATTTGACCTAATTCTGCCTCCGAAACCCAAGTTTAGGTATTTTCAGATTTAACTTTAATTTTCTATCAAAAAATGTAAAAAATACAAAAAAATCAGAAGCGCGCACTCAGGTTAAAAATAACTTTGTAGTAAGCCGTAAGTAGACAAAGTAGAGGAAAAACGACCTATGAGGGGTAATGAAAGTAATTGAACCCTAAATAAGTCGAATACCAAGCCCCCGAACCCGAACTCTACCTTTCCTAATTTACTCTAGGTTAAAATTAGGTGACGACTCATAATAGGTTCCAGTGAGCTAGCTTAGGTTTTAATAATTATTGTTATATGCCATAGTTATTAATCTTAGGTTATAAGTGGACCTAAAACCCGACTAGATCCTAATCAACTTTTACCAACATAGGATAGGGTTTAAAATCGAGGCTCACAGACTGGCGACTCTGCTGGGGACAAACTTCTTGATTTTAAATTGTTTTAATTTTAAGAAAGAGGGCTTAACTCGAAATTGTTTATTTATGGCTTTATTACTTTGTTTGTTTACTTTCGTGCGCACTTTAATTTTCTGCACCCTTGCATCATATGAGAGTGAGGGTCCACGCAAACCAATTTCACCCCGGGACCCGTTTGAGGGTCCCCTGTCAGGGACTCACACCTTTTAGGTGATGTAAATAAGCGGGGGAAAAGAGGAGGGTGTCGTCTAACCACACCCCCTTAATACCTGGGCCTTAGCCCCAAGCGTTTTCCTGGCAATGCCCTTACCTAGCCCATTGTTTGGTCAGTCAAAGACCCGGCCGTAGACGCACACCTTCAGGTGATGTGATGAAAAGAGTGGGGAAGCCCAAAGAGAATAGCGTGCAAGCCCTATTCCTTTGTGGTGACCTGGGCCCATGCCTCAAGCACCTCTCCGGATCGATCCATACCCGGTTTGATTTAAACGTCTAGTGAGGACATGTTGAATTTGTGTGGGCCTTGCTTGCTTGTATGATCGGCCCACTACCCAGCCTAGAGATTGATAGGAATTTCTCCTACATCAACCTAGCCCAACCCGAATTGGAAGCTCTATTTGTTTGCGGCCCAGAGGCCTTGTTTGGTTTAACATGTGAGTCGTTCGGGCTTTGGCCCAAAAGCCTAGACTTAGGTGATTTTTCTTCTGGCCCAATTTAAACTATCCAATTAGTTCTAGGCCCATAAAAAGAAATTCACCTGAACTTGAAATAACTCACAAGTCCTGAAAATAAAACCTTTTTTGGCTTAGAAACCATCTTCTCTGACCCAAAGAAAGTTGGGCCCATTTGTGATTTAGGGACCATTCCAGCTCATATGCTTTACTTTAGGCCCAAACACATTCCGGCCCAAGGGCTCATTCTAGTCTAGGTAGACCTCTTATCATGACCCTAACCCAAAACCCTAGAGCTAGGTGTCACCTCGCAGGCCCAATCAAAGCCATCTGTTTAGATTTCAGTCCAAATTCCAGTTCATAGTCTGAAAGATACTTCAGCCCAAACATCTCATTTTCTGGGTATCCTGGCCCACTTGCTTTCAGCCTAAGCATGTTTTGATCTACCTTGTGAAGCGTCATTCTCACCTTAGTATCTTTCAGCCCACTTCCTCTTGTTAGCTAATTATGGACATCTTGGAAATAGGCAAGCCCGAATCCAGATATGGCAGAAGGAGGAAATCCGATCAACACGGATGCCCAGTTGGCCGCTGTGCAGAAAAGGTGCAAGGTCTTGGAGTCCATTGTCGAGGAATTGAGGAGTAAGGCTAATCTTCAGGAGACAAATCAGCACACTCTGGAAAAGCTTGCGGATGAAAATCTTAACCGTAGTTACATCGAGATTGACTCCATTAGGGCCCAAGATTCTCAAACACGTGTGGGGAAGGATGTTCCTGACAACCAACTAGCTGCAAAGGTTAAAAGGGTTTTTAAAAGGATTGAGCGCATAGAGAAAGCCAACAAACTAGCTGGCTTCGATTATTTCTCCACGGTGTTGTATCCCGAAGTTGATCTTCCCCCAAAGCTGAAGCTGCCCACACTCGCTTTGTACAAGGGTTCCTCGGATCCACAGATTCATCTGGCTATGTTTGACCAGGAAATGTCCATCTTGGAGCTCAACGACATGCAAAAAGCCAAAGTTTTCGCACACTATCTTGACGAGACTCTCAGCGTTGGTATCTCACTCGGAAGATGAATACCAAAACCTACGAGGAGGTTTGTGAGGCTTTCCTAAATCATTTCGAGTATGCTAAGAACCTCGAGGTTACCAGAATCGATCTTGCAGGAACTCGATAGAAAGACGGTGAGTCCATGTCTGCCTTCATCAAGCGTTGGAGGAGAAAGGCTGCAGCCATGCCTACCAAAATGGACGCGCAAGAGCAAATCCGCATGATAATTGAAAACATGCAAAGACAACACAACCATGAGCTAAAATTTATGTACTTTCCGAGTTTGGACATGTTGATGGGACAAGTGCTCAAGAAACTCCGGCAGTGGCTCCAAATTCTCTAAGCCAGGACCAGAAAAGGCTTATCTTCAGACAGTAGCTTGCGCTCAAAGCAGTTTCCCAGAAGTGAATGTGGTTCAACGACCTAGAGCCCCGCATCAAAACTTTAGGACGGTACCCTTACCACGCCGAGACTCATCGCAAAGGGAATTCACCAACATTGGTCGAGCACCAAGTCAGGCATTTGAAGAGCTTCAGAAGAGAAACTTACTACAGCCTTTGGCCCCTCGGCTAGGAACCACTCATTTGGGGAGGCATCTTAATCAATTCTGCCACTACCATCAGTTGCCTGGCCATTATGCTGACAATTGTCGAGCATTGAGACACAAGATTCAAGACCTCCTTGAGCAAGGACTCCATTTTTTCTAAGTATGGAGATCGTTTTATCTATGTTTTCTTGCATCTTTAAATTTTCCTAGTAGCTTATTTACTTAGTTAGTTTTCAGTCTCCTCAGATTGTTTTTTTTTACGTTTCTTTCATAAATAAAATCATAGTTCCATTTTCACAATTCCCGTACAAACCATTTTTCATTCGTCGAAAAAAGAAAAAACAAAAATGTTTTTTTAAGGAAAGGGATCACGGAGTAATCATTTCCTGACTATGGAGCAGAACGAATTATCTCTTGTTTCTAAAAATTTGAACATGCCTAACCAAACACCACAACTCACCCCAAAATATCCAAACAACCCACAAAGAGGTTCTAGGTCCACATCTATCGAATTGTTGTCACAAACCCCAAATCAATACTGGGGGCAATCTGAGTTGAAGATTATCATCTTTCATCTTTCGTTTAAATGCGTGAACGAGTTTCGGAATGAAAATCTCGTGAGAGTGTCTTGAGTGGCAAAACCATGAGTGAACGAGCGTGTCATTTTTACACGACTCCGGTGAGACCACATTCAAAGGTGAGGTAAACGGCATAACTCCGACCGAAGGAGATAATTTGTAAATTTACTCTTAGACCTGTGAAAAGTAACAAAGAACGGATACACAACTATCAGGAATGACGAAGCACCTAGGTACAGCACCACATAGCCAAAAGCTTGTAAACCCTGTCATTAAACCCTAGGCACTCCCGCTGAGCCTTTCATATATCTTTTTTGATATTATGAACTCCACAAAATAACCCAGCCAATGATGAATGTCCTACCCGGTGACCAAATGGAACGAGGAGTTAGACTCTCAGATAACGTTCTCATCAGTCCAAAGAAGCAACACCGCTATCAGCATGACGAAGTGATCCACAAATGGTCCCAGAGTGACACAGGATCTAAAGAGCTCACATCAAAACAACTCTCGAATCCCAAAACCGGGAAACACAAGAACCCCGAAGGCAAAGTCAAGAAAGGATGAAACAAAATGGTAAACCCGAAGTGCCTCGAAGAAATCCAAATGACAAAAAGAGAAATGGTGTAAAGGACAACTTCAAAAGTCCAGGTCCAGAAGCTCGAAAACAACGTCAGCATGAAGCAGCTAGACGACTTCAAGACGAGGACAATGAATCTGAGAGAAGACACAAGTTGCAGCTTTGGTCACCCATTTAAGCTCCACATACCTCAAATATCCCTCCATGATCCCGTCATCTTTCATCACACCCTATGGCCATGTTATAAGCCTTAAAGACTTCCGACTTGATAGTTGTGTATCTAATCACGTGAAAGTAACAGATCGAATGCGTAAATCCACCAAATGTCAAATTCAATGGTCTAGAAGTTGTGACCGCGAGCAGGAAACAAGTACAAACATCAAACACGCCGAGTGTAGGTTAGGAAGCACCACATGAAAACATAAGCCTTGACCCTATGAGGACGAGACTCGTTCGCGCGTTTAATCAAAGAAAATACTGGGGGCAATCGATCGTTCCGATCGATTGCCATGAACTCTAGCTCAGATTGTCCTAAGGAAAAAATACAGGGGGCAATTATTGGTTCCAACAATTTCCATGTTAACACCAATTGAAACCCAAAGCTTGAGCACCACCATCCCACCACAGGCACACATAAGCCCTTACCACCACACACACTCTCTCAAGCCCGTCATTGGCCTTACCTCCACAAAAACATCAGGCCCGTCATAACCCTGACCACCATCCAAAATCACAACCCAATCACAGGCCTATCACAAATCCTAAACACCGGCAAAAGCCTTTAGCATCACAACAAACACCACACACTTCCACCAACGGCATGTTCATTTTCTAAGAAACAAATTGCAGATATGAAATTTTTAGTCGGGAAATGATCATTTCACTTTCCTTTCTCAGTAGAGTTTTTCTCAAGCATTGCCATGTTTGGCACATTTTTCAACAGTTCCTTGTTTTGGGCAAGCTTCCAACAAACACTTTAGTTGTACTTTACAACTTTTGCATAACACCTCAACATTGCCAAGTTTGGCACCTTTTCTAACAGTTTCCTGTTTTGAACGAGAATCTTTCATATATTTTAATTGCATACATCTTATCATCATTGCCATGTTTGGCACTCCAATAATCAGTTTTCATCATTTGCACGAGACCATTATCTTCCTAACTCATCTTTCAGTGCGAGACCCAGAATCAGTGCGAAATCCAGCTTTTTCTTCATCCGTTTAGTACGACACTTTAGTGTGAGACCACGCATCTTCATCAGTGCGAGACCATCATATTCGTCAGTGCGAGACCCACCATCTTCATCAGTGCAAGACCTATCATTTGCTTCAGTACGAGACCATGCATCTTCATCAGTGCGAGACCCATCACCTTCATCAGTGTGAGACCGAGCGTCATCATCTAGTGCGGGACCAGTACGAGACCTAGTATCATCTTCAGTGCGAGACAAGTATGAGACAGAGCGTGATCTAAGTTGGCGGGGCAGAGGCAATAAGTCCCCATCTTCATGTCAACTTCTTGGGATAAACAATTAGTGGGCAGTGGCAATAAGTCCCCTTGGTAATCTAGAAGTTATCCTAGCACCCCAGTTAGTGGGTAGAGGCAATAAGTCCCCATAGTATACCAACCAGGAGCATTGGAACGGGTTTCAGTCCCCAGAAGCATCCGAGCATCATCATCATCATCAGCATCATCAGCATCATCAGCATCATTAGCATTTCAACATCCTTGCATTTGCATACCACCCAATTTTCACTTGTTAGGTTGTCAACGCCTTAGAATCGCTTGACATTATCTCAATTTCACATTTTTGGTAGTCAACGCCTTAGAATAGCTTGACATCATTTCATTCATTATAGGTAGTCAACGCCTTAGAATATCTCGACATCATATCATCCTTATAGGTAGTCGACGCCTTAGAATAGTTTGACATTACTTCATTTTTACCTTTAGGTGGTCGACGCCTTAGAATCGCTCGACATCCTTCCACTTTACTCATAGGTAGTCAGCGCCTTAGAACAGCTCGACACAACTTATCGGATTTCAATTGCATGTGGGGTCTTTTAAGATCCAAAATTTTGGCGTATCACTCAAGCATCAACTAGCTTTTTCATTTCCATTACAAAGTCTAGTTGACGGGGGGCAAATTGTTATACCCAAAATTTCAACCCCCCGGAAGAGAGTCTCTACTAATAGGCTAGTAGCGAGGGTTCCCAGTTCGATCGAAACATTTCAGAGTACTAGGGACAGCTTAGTCATCTCCAGGGGCATTTTCATAATTTTTCAAGGATCCTAAGCCCCCTATAGGCTTTCCCTCTCCTCCAAAGAAGGGTCAAATAAATTCAAAATGCTTTGAAATTTTAACCCATGATAGAGGATGACATTTTGGGCATAATGGCGTTGGAATTTTGATTTTTCGAATTTCCAATAATTTTCTAGCAACTTCTGATTGAATATGATGAGAAATTGAATTTAAAAATATTCCAATATCCAAAAAATTCGATTCCACTTTAGAAAAATCAGAAATACCATCCTTTACCCATGTTTAAAATTTCATAGTCAAATTCATTTTGGAAGTCCTTGAGCTAAAACGTCGGTAAATCTCGGTTTTTACCGGATTTTTCTATCTTTAAGGAAGCCTATATAAGGAACCTTATCCCTTGATCAAATTAGAACCTCAAGAACCCTAGACTCTCAAGAAGGCAGCCGTCTCATTCTCTTTACGTTTTGAACTCCAGAGCCACAATCAAACACCGAAATCTCATCAAAATCAACACCAAAACACATTCTTCAACTCCTATCACATCCACAATCATCAAATCATCATCAAACTACCACCAAAACGTGAAGAACACCACCAATTCTCAATAGTCAGAAGCTGGGTTCGAACTCAATCCAGAACCGAGATCAACGGGGCACCGAATGAATCCCGACATGAAGAGCTTCGTTGTTCCAGGAGCCAAAACAGGTTATAATCGCACTTTTCTAAAACCTTACGACTTTATTAGTCTTCTGTAAAATTTTGGGTTCAAACCAACCCATTTGGCTTCTGTATTGCTAATTGCTTTTGTTTCTGCCATGTTACTTGTTCATTTAGTTTCGTGCATTATTCGACTTCAAACTGCAAACTTTCGATTACTAACATATTGGAAATCTTTCAAGCTACACACCCATAATTTTTAGCCAAAACAGCGTCAGAAATCATCAAAAACCCATTGTCCGTGGGTGGTTCGTGACCTCGGATGCATGGTCCAAGACCACGGATGGGTTGTCCATGGCCACGGACACCCACGGACGGTGGCGGGATTTCTTATTTTTCAAATTTTAGGGTTTCTGTCAATACATGTCCGGGCCCACGGACACCCTGTCCGTGGCCCCGGACTTTTCAAGTTTGCGTTTTTATTTTAGTTCTGTTTTTGTAGTCATTTAATTCAATTGGGATCCGTGGTCTCGGACATTAGGTCCGTGGCTACGGACGTAATTAAAATTTGACCTAATTTTGCCTCCGAAACCCTAGTTTAGGTATTTTCAGATTTAACTTTAATTTTCTGTCAAAAAATGTAAAAAATACAAAAAAATCAGAAGCGCGCACTCAGGTTAAAAACAACTTTGTAGTAAGTCGTAAGTAGACAAAGTAAAGGAAAAACGACCTAGGAGGGGTAATGAAAGTAATTGAACCCTAAATAAGTCGAATACCAAGCCCCCGAACCCGAACTCTACCTTTCTTAATTTACTCTAGGTTAAAATTAGGTGGCGACTCATAATAGGTTCCAGTGAGCTAGCTTAGGTTTTAATAATTATTGTTATATGACATAGTTATTAATCTTAGGTTATAAGTGGACCTAAAACCCGACTAGATCCTAATCAACTTTAACCAACATAGGATAGGGTTTAAAATCAAGGCTCACAGGAGGTTAGTTCCTCTTGCATAGCTACGACCCAGTCACTGTCAAGCAAGGCTTCTTTTACATTTTTTGGTTCGATTAGTGAAGTAAAAGCTTGAAACACACAAAGATTCTTAACAGCCAGACTACGGGTAGAGACTCCTGAGTCAAGAGGGGTGACAAGATTATGAAGATAATGAGAGGATCCATGCTTAAATTTGGAATGTGGTTGAGATATGATAGCATCATGTGATTGTGGGGATTTAGCTGGAGTATGGTAAGAGAAAGTGAAGTCCTTAAAATTAAGCATGTTGTCATCTGACTGAAAGTCTAAAGGAGTGTGTGATTCAGGAGACGGAGTCTCTTTATTAGAAGGACTAGGTAAACTGTCAGGAGACGGAGAATTATAATCATGGATATGCACGATTGGGACAGACATAGTGTAAGGATCTGTTAACAGGCCATCGGGAGCAAAATCTAGTTTGTCAGTAGAAAACTCAATGTTATTGAGTTCATCAAACTTGACATGTGGACTTTCTTCCAAACAGAGATTGTGTTTATTAATGACATGATAAGCCTTACTCTTGGAAGAATATCTGACAAAAATTCCTTCTTCACATTTTGAATAAAACTTACCTATGTTACCCTTACCACTGTGGTGACTATAGCATTTGCAGCCTAAACACCAAAGAAGGAGTTTGTTGGGCTCCTTTGTTGTAAGATCTCATACGGATTCTTCCAAAGCTGAGGATAAACATAGGCTCGGTTGATGACATAGCACACTGTGTTAACAGCCTCAGCCCAGTAGTATGAGGTTAATTGACTGTCGATGAGCATTGTTCAAGCCATCTCCACCAGCATTTTGTTTTTACGCTCAACTGTTCTATTTTGTTTTGGAGTCCTGGCCGATGAAGTCTAGTGACTTACACCATAGTCCTCTTGAAGGAAGACCTCGTGTGTTTTCCTTTGATGCAAGCTTCACATACAGAGTCTGTATCAAAAAGTGATTTCAGGTAGACCAATTACTAACCATTTGCCTCTCAACTTGTTTAAAAGCTTGTGATGCGCATGCCCTAGTCTCATGTGACACAACAGATGGTTCCTTGTATGTGCATTCAAACAAACTTGGTTATTTAAAGTGGGAGATGTAAGACATATCTTGTATAAGTTACCTTCCCTTTTCCTATTAGCTTTTAGAGCACCTGCTCTTTCATCAAAAGCCTTACAATCTTGTGATGAGAAAAGCACCAAATTAAACTTGTCACAACTTTGAGAAATGCTTCATAGAATATGTTGGAGTCCAATTACTAGATGGACTCCTTCGACTTTAAACTGTGAAGGGTTACCTACTAAACCAACACCAATGATTTCTCCTTGGTTGTTATTTCCGAAAGTAACCTTCCCTCCTGTGTAGGCTGAAAGCGAGCTGAACTTGTTGGGATTTCGAGTCATACGTCTGGAGCAGCCACTATCCAAATACCAAAAATCTGATCCCTTGCTCACTTTCACCTACAAAGAGAGAATTAGTTGTTAGCTTGGGGAACCAAGATATACTTGGGTTCCCCCTTACCACTTGTTTTATGTTTTGCATGTGCTTCTAGAATAAGCTTCATTCTTATGGTATTAAAAGATAGATCTTTTTGAAGTTTCTCACAGGCAGAGTCTTAGTATCTAAGGTTTCCACAATAAGTACATATCTTAGTAGGATGGTAGATCACATACTTGCGACTTCACTTTTTTCAAAAATCAAAATTTTCTTTATCCCACTGTCATTTGTGCTTATTGTTAGGTTTCAAAACATTTTTATGCAGTTTTGACTTACCAGTGTGCCACTCAGGATTAGGAAAAGTGGATCCTGTTCCCAAGTGAAGGTTAACTATCTCTTGAGAGAGTCTTTTAACTTCTCGCCGGAGGCTGTCATGATCCTTACTTACCTCTTGTAACTTGGAACTCGCCCACTCTGGAAATTCTAAGAGCGAAACTTGTTTAATGAAATTAACCGGTTTGAAAGCAAGTACATGATCTTTCTCTTTGATTTTCTTGTTGAGTTGATCAACTGTAGATTCTGAGATTCGGTGTTGTTCAGCTCATTTTGCAAGGAACACCATTTTTCAGATATCACGGCTAGCTCTGCCTTGAGAGACTCTGCTTGACTTTCCAACTCTTCCTTGTCCTTGTAATGTGAATCTCTAACAGTACCAGCTTCCTTTTCAAAGGACTCAACTTGAAGCCTGGACTCCTGAAGATCCAATCGGAATGAACAGGCAAGAGTTTGTGAATAGTCAGCCTCCTCCCTGAGAGAGTTAATGATGATGCTAGATTCTTCAAGCTCAGTTGTGAGATCATAAATTTGTTTAATGTACTTTGCTTTCATAGTACTGGTATCAGTTATAAACTTAGAAATAAGAGTCAGAAATACTTTGGGGGTAATACGATAAAGATCAATTTTGAGATGTGATCTTGTTACCTCGTTGTCTGGAATCATTAAATGTTCTTGTTCATGTGTCATTAGATAGACTAGACCGGCAGACTCCATGTCAGGATCGTCAGAGTCTGAGTCGCCTCACCTACACTTGCAAGTAATGATTGTCCCTACGTCTTTATATACTGGTTCTTAAGGAGCGGACAATATTTCTTGAATTGTCCTTATTTATTGCAATTAAAGCATGTGATTGAAGTTCCGATTTGAATTTTAGTGTTGTTAAACTTTCGATTCTGCCGATTTGGCTGAGTTTTCATGAATTTTCTGAATTTTTTTACTATGAAGACGAAGTCTTCCATAGTCTCTGCAGCACTCTCCTCCACAATTATATCTACCAGATCAGCTTTTGCTTGTTGAGTAGCATCGTTAGTGAAATAAACTCCTTCCTGACTGACCGAAGGAGTTTGCATGCAAAGCTTGGTTAGAAATAGATAAGATTTGAGTTATAGAGGTAGAAGTATTACGGAATTTCTTTTTGATACTCTGCTTATACTTTCCAAGAGACAACAGATAGGATCCCAGATCATGAACGTTCCACTTAGATAAGTATTTTGAAGCTTTTTTTAAGATCACACTTTCAGTCCACTCCTCTCTCAAGTTGTCAACAAGCTTGTGAAGGACACTCTCCTTGTCCGGAAGGATACCAGGTTCCTGCATGTCTGAGGTTAATTCACAAAATTGATTAAGAACATCTTCATGGGACTCACCAGGTTTCTGAAGAAAGTTTTTTGTAATCATCCTGAGTTCTTGAGCTTTGCACTTCTTTAGCTCTGTGCTTCATTCATGAGTAGCCTAAAGGAGTTGCCACACTTCATTTGCATACTTGCAATGATTGACTCTACGTTGTTCAGGAAGAGAGAGACATGTGTATATGGCACAGTGTGCTTGACGAATCAGCTCATGCCTTCTTCTCTCTGCTACATTCCACTGGCTTTGGTTAGGAGGAACAAGTGCGTCTTCATTTATTATGATCTCCCATAATTTAGAGTTGATGGGCTCCATATGTTGTTCCATCTCATTTTTCCAATGATCATAATTTGTTGATGTGAGCCTTTGATGCTCGAAATGCATCTAGTTGTTTTGGTTTGCAAATTGATCTGCCATGGTGTTGAGTAGTTGTCAGCCGAACGAGAATCTTATACCAATGTAGGATCGATGTGGGGGATGACACAGTCTGTTTAGGTTGTGAGGCATTGACACTGTCTTGATATTTAACGGATAGAGTCAATCGACAAATACTAGTATTCAATATACACTTTTTTTATTAATTAACAAAAGAGTATACAGTGCACACTAATTAGACAAACCCTACTTAGCAAGTACTCTTACAAATCCAACAAACTTTCTAATCAGCTCGAGGGAAAAGTGAAAGCAAACTAGGAACTCCCTATAATAGTTATAATGAAGTAAAGCTCAAACAAAAGGACTAACGAAAGTGACAAGGGGATTTTCTTAATCTCACATACAAAGCTCTATCAGTGTGCTTGCAAGTTTCAGACAAAAAGCACAAGGAATTAATGAATTCCCTAGTGCTATATATACTAAGGCTTATGGAGTCGTTGGTAAAGTATAATACCGGAAATTAAGGGATCTGACTGTTTTTGCCCATAATTTTTGGTCCTAACTCATTTTGAGGTCGTGACACCAAGTATTGAGGCTTAAGGAAATTGAATGTGTATAAACGAACGTTGGAGACATTTGAACATGCCTCGTGACCAAAAATATCATAGTTTGTTACAAAGCTTCAGACAGACCCTTTCCTTAAGATAGAATTTCTCCATGTATACTCCGATTGTTGCTGCAGGGTTGACCATAATTATGCCAAGGGACTCTATGCACATGAAAGGAATTCCACCTCAATAACACACAGGGTTCCATCAGCTCCCCAGGTGAATTCCCAGGAATAAGCTGCTAGTTTTCTAGGAGGTGGGTTTCCAGGTTAAGGACAATCCCCTGGCTAGGGAAGCACGACGTCCACAAAACATCAACCACATCATATTGTGATAGTGAAGGACCTTGATAGCTCATGAAAATTTCGCTAGCTGTCAAACATCACCGGAGATTTTGAGTACATGAAGCTAGATCATTCCCTGTTGAGTAGGGATGCCAAAAAAAACCGTTACCACGGTACCGTACCGAAACCTGTTTATATTGTACCGTCTAACCAGTTAACCGTACCATTTTAGGCGGTACGGTTAATTGAACCGTTATAATTAGACAATTGCGATTTAGGTAACGGTATGTAACTTTTACACCATGGTTAACCGTGGTTAACCGGTTATATATATAAATATATATTTAAGTTATGTGCTAGGTGTTAGTCTTATGTATATCCTTTAACTTATATCATGATAACTTGAACAATGATAATCTAGAATCTAGAGAAAGAACACTGCTTACCTATTACATAAAAAAAATTTATGCAGTGAAGAACAATGTAAGCACTATAGATAGTGTATATTGTAATTATGTTTCGGTAAATATTTTGAGATGTATTTTGTTATCACTTAGATGATAAAGAAAGTTTAAATTATGTTGTTTGAATCTACGTAAATTAATTTTGCCTTATATTCTTAGACAGTTTCGTGTCATTGCGATTATAAATGTGCAGGTTATATATAATGTATTTATTAGATGATTGAGCATTATATAATGGTGGATTCAATATTTGGGTTATACGTTACATATATAAAATAATGCTTGCACATTATATTAAAGTGTTTGGTGCTTTCTAGTTGTTTGATTGATTTTATTTGCTCATTTTTATCTAGTTTGTTATCGTTGCACAAGGTTATATACATAAAAAAATAAATCTACACCCGGTTTCGGTTAACCTAAATTACTATACCGCTCTAAATGATTAACCTAAATGCGGTTAACCGATGTAAACAAATAGTAACGGTATCGAATTTTTAAAAACTGTATTACCCGATTAACACCTTTTCCACTATGATAAATAGCTCCCTATGTTTTCTGATAATTTATATAGGAACCAACTGTGACAAACAGCTCAGGAGAACAATCACTAATTCATCCTAAAAGCTTCTCCAAATAATTTCGCAGTCACAACCGCACAGGAGATGCCACAGAAAAGTTCGTATTAGTGAAGGAGCCAAAGCAGGGAACAAAAAAAAGAACCTTCCTCTATTGTCGTAAATATGTTCACTAACAAAATATAGTGTTACGCTTCTAATTTCATTTTCTTTGCCAAAATCTAGAAGGAATTCTCCGTACCATTTGTAGAGGTACAAAAGAACAGAATGAAGAGCCTGGCGCTGGAGCCATACTAGAAGATGAAGAGTGCCATGTGTCAACAAGAGATTGGAGGAAAAAAAATTAAGAGAAGAAAAACTGAAGAAATATAAAGAAAAAAACTACACGCACCGGGGGCTGAATTGGTTTTGTTATTAGGAGAGAGAAATTGTATTTTTTTTCAAAAGGCTATAACTTATAAAATAAAAGTAAAAAAATAAAAAAAAATTATACAATTGTTCATCATTTTTCGTGCTCTTCAAAACAAGATGCATCATGGATATGTTTTGGTGAACTTAAAATTTTATATTTTTAGAATGAGTATATATTAGGTATTTGTATAGTGAATCTTATTCATTAGCAAAAGGAATCTTCCTTAATAATAAAATGAACCTTATTCATTAAGAAAATGAATCTTACCCCAAACACTCTAAAAAACACCCTAGGAAAGTTAAAAACGCCGAAGGCATTTTTACGGTTTGTAGTGTAGGGTTTAGGGTCTAACGACCCTAAACCATTAACCACAAACCCTAAAAACCTGTCGAGTCAATAACTACAATATAAAGTGTAGAACTAATACCAAAAAGATTACCCTACCTCCCAAACACCCAAAAATCCACCCTAGGAAAGCTAAAAACGTCAAAGGCAATTTTAAGGTTTATAGTGTAGAGCTAAACCCTAAACCACAAACCCTAAAAACCTGTTGAGTCAGTAATGACAATATAAAGTGTAGAATTAATACCAAAAAGATTACCCTACCACCCCCCCCCCCCAAACACCCTAAAAACCACCCTAGGAAAGCTAAAAACGTCGAAGACATTTTTAAGGTTTGTAGTGCAGGATTTAGGGTCTAACGACCCTAACCTTAAACCACAAACCCTAAAAACCTGCCGAGTCTATAACAACAAAATAAAGTGTAGAACCAATGCCAAAACCCACATAAAGGTGCGATCTTGATACTTTGTGTTCTTCCTTCTTCATTGAGTTTCTCATTCAAAGTCTCGAGCTTTTGTTCAACAACTACTCAAAGATGGGACCAGAAAGCTGTTGTGGTGGTCGGTTAAGAAATATGCGTTGGAAGAAGTGGCTAGAAGAAAAGGGGACTAGGTGCATCCAAAAGGGAGCGGCCTTGTCGCCTCCAAGTTTCTCTTTTGATGACGAGATGGATGGTGAGTATGGGAATAATATAAGGGGCAGTAAACCTCCCTTGGAGAGAGTACCAAAGGTGGAAGAACAAGGTCAAGGGTCGTCTGGTTATGAGGTTGGTGAGGCACAAGCTGAAAGCGTAAAAGAGTCCTTCGAGGCTACGGGTCAGGTTTGCATTGGTTCTCCACTTACATCTCCTTCTGCAAAGTATTATTATGCTAATGAATTCATAGGAGAAGAGGCTCGAGTCCGTACCAAGGGTAGGAGGCCCAAACTGCAAGGTAGAGCTGCCAAGGGAGAAGCCACCACCAGAAGCGTGGAGGTGTTTTCCATAGTGCGCCATGGCAACAAGTGACTAGAGCTGATGAGGGGGGCAAGAAAGGTGGGGCCTTTGATTTCTTCCAAGAGAGGAGGTGACCATGAGAAAGCAAGAGACCGACCGTGTGCAAAGAGGGGCAAGCTTGCAAGTGGATTCTCTAGTGGCCGCGGTTCATCAGAGGCTAATGCGCATGGCCATGTACAATCTCAACTCAAAGCTAGGCCTGAAATCACTACAAGGCCGAGGAGGACATGTGGTCCTAAGATAGAGCATGGTAAGGCTCCTTCTGAAGTGGTGGAGTTCGATGAGGTGTACATGAAGTTTCTGGTCAAGATGTCCAAGGGTGAGGCCAAGGTGGACCTCAGTGAGTGGTCCTCAGGAGAAGACTTACCCCCTTGTAGCCTTGTAGAAGGTGAAACGAGTAAAAGAGCTAAGAGATTGGAAGATAGAAGCGGGTGCTTCGCATGAAAGGAGACGGGATACATGGTCAGAGATTGCCCTAAGAATGTGACTTAAGGCAAGGAGGTGATCCATGACTCTCATTGGTGTGGACACATCGACTTTGCTCCTAATGCTCCTACAAGAAGACTACTTTATGTTGAGGTTATGGTGGAAGAAAGGGCTGGATTCCTAGCTCTTGTTGACACAGGGGCGAAGATAAATCTCATGAGCCATCACCTAGCCAAGATGCTTGGGCTACCCATTAGTAAGATCAGCGGGCGTGCAGTGATAGTGGGCAATGGAAACCAAGAGGAGATTCTTGGTGTTGCCACGGTGTTCATCCAACTTGGGGAATGGTCTCACGTTCAAGAATTTAATTTAGTGTGCAAGACCGCTAACCCGATGATCTTAGGGGCACCATTCCTTCTTGATTCAGAAGCTGAAGTTAGCCTCCACAAGAAGGGCATGAAGGTTTATGCCAGCAAAGAGACTAGATGGATTCAGGGAGTTGATCCTTCCCTCTACTATCCTTACAATGCTGCTCCAAGTCCTACACCAGCTTCTAATCCTCAGAAAGAAGTAGGGCCACCATTAAAGAAGGTGAAGATCGAGCCACATTCTCCTCCTCCTTCGGTGCCTCTCAGTGATGAAGAGTATGATCTTATGCATGAGGATGGTCCCCTATTTCCCTTAGACGTTGGCTTAGGAAGTTGTTTCTCTTTCGAGTAAGGTTATTTTACTTAGTTTCATTGTTGGGTTGATGGACAAACTAACTTTTCTCTTTAATGAATAAAGTGTTTTTCTTTTTGTTTAACTTCGCATGTGTTTTTATTGTGTACTCGTGGTGAGTGAGGGCAGCATGTGCCTTAACTAATACAACGGGAACATGGGAGTAAGGTGAGGAGATGGGCTCCTCATGCTCATAAATAAGGAAAGATTCATTAATGCTTGTAACGTCAATGTTACATGACTTGTAGAACCCTAATTTTGGTGGGGTAGGGAAAAGAAGAGGACCCTAGGTCAGTTGGGGGAGCCTAACTTTACAACCAAAGGTGAGAAACAATAGGCAAGATCATGAGGCAAAAAGGCATGGCGAGGTGTAATGGAAAGAGCATGGTGTGGTCTAGTCATCATAATTCCATATGGTTGTGTCCGTGGGACATGAAGTTGGAAATTAGAGGGGTGGTTACCTAGATCGCACGAAGGGTGAAACCCAGGAAGAGGATCCAAGAAATGGAGCCGGGGCATTAAGGGTTGCATTCTGTCGAAGACGTGCGAGGCGTGCAAGGGAGTCAATAGCCATGACGTTCGAGGCGTGCGGTGTATTGGCAAGGGGGAGGGCGGCACAATTGTAGGAAAGGAGTTTGGATTCGGTTAAGATCTTACTTGGAAGGAGGCGTCACAAATCTAGCTAACTAAGTTGATAAAAGCAATTTATGTATTAAAGATAAATATGCCGATTATCAACGGAGGTTGTTAAGATTTGATTTTGCTCTCTCCCCTATAAATACATAGGCGTGGAAGTGGTTGGGCAAAATAGTAGTTAAACATCTTGTAACTATGGGCAGTGAACCCAATCTTGTAGTACACAAGGTCGTATCCACAGAGACTTCGCAACATGTCTAATTAAATCCAGTTTAGTAAATGTACAAAAAGATAAATTAAAGTGCATAAAATATAAAATGGGGTTTAGCCGGAGCAAGCTTGGATTTAGGATAGTACAGAAATAAAAAAAACAGTGAAATAAAGTAATGGATGAAAAGGGTACCTAGGATAGCGGGGGAATTTCCTAATTAATTAAACAATTTTATAAACCTGTCTAATTATTTATTGTCTATAGAGTTAAAATTGTCAGTTACGAACTCTTATTTATAGCCTTAGTATTTTCCTGCTCAATCCGGAGTGTAAATACTAAGGTTAATTCTTTGTTGGTACTTAACTATCTCAAAATCATATATGATCGCTACCAAATAAATGCAGTAATTTTGTCAGATAAGCATTTTACAATATTTGCTGAAAGAAATTAAAACAAGTTTAATAAGTGAAACAGGTGTAAAAATATTTATTTAAGTACAGACAATAATTATAATCCTAATTTGCTCTTATTGTATGTTAAGAAATTTATCTTGTGACCTTCTAATCAAGATAAGGACAACTCTTAATTTAATTCATTAAACTTCTACAATCAGAAAAAGTCTAAATCTTATTAGCTTTAAGTGAGAATTCTTTTTATAACAGCGATGGATTGTATCTGCAAATCAAGGAGTATAATATCTAACGTTTATCTCTCTTTATGGTCTATTCTCAGATTTACAAAATCATTGAAAAAGAGAACCGTAATGCATAAAAATGATCAGTTATTAAGCATTTAATAATTTAGAGAGACAAAACAAATATTTATAAGCCAAACTTGGTATTAATAATAAGTTGAATTATTTAAGAACAAACCCACATCCTAGGATACGAATAAAATCACTCGACATTAACAGTAATAAAAGGAAAACAGAAATAGCCATATTTGGAGACTGTGTCGGCGGAGATGGACTGCGATTCGCTTCTTGCTCCAGCTCCCTTTCTTCTGTTCTTCTTATAGGTTTCTGCTTCGTGGGGAAATGAAGAATAAAAATAAAATGGAAAGGACGAGTGGAGGATTATAGGATGGAAGGAACGTAGGTGTGGAACTGTGGTCTAATAATAAAATAACCTAATCGACTAACAACTAACAATTTGGATGCGGAGGAGGAGGGAGTTCATTTATTCGCAGAAGGGGCGTCGGTTTATATAGAGGCAGAGGAGAAGAAGCTCCGACGATTTTGTTTAACTGTTGGTCTTTGATTGCGCAGGGGACAGAGCTCACGCGGATGGGTGTAGATTGATAAGAGGCTCATTAATGCAGGCAGACAGTGGACGAGTTGCGGAGAGTCGGCGCAAGTTGCAGACGAAGAAGAAGAACGGGCGAAGAAGAGTAAGCTCGGCGCATTTTATACACGACGCTGATAAGTGGCGGTTCTCTGTCTTGTCCGCGAGTGAACCAGGCGGTAGCCTGTGTCTCGTCGCCTGATAAGGAGGCGGTATAGCCTCAGTGTTGTCCGCGAGTTAAGAGGCGGTAGCCTCTATATTTACCGCGAGGCGGTCTTCTGTGTGTGTCCGCCTCTTGTAGGCGGTAGCCTAATGTCACGTCCGCCTCCCTTTGAGGCGAGGTTAGCCTCACTCTTGTCCGCCTCTGTAAGAGGCGGTTGCTTCTTAGAGTAGACCGCCTAATACGGGGGCGGTTGCCTCTGTTTGTGCCGTGCGATATTATATATATATACATAATATATAACAATCTTCAACCGGCTCTCATTCTTCGTTATAAGTCCGTTTTCTGAGCCGTTTGCGCATGTGTTCGTCTCTTAATCCACTTCACTTCCGGCTGGTTTTCCTCATTGTTAAACCAATAATTTTGTGAGATAAAAAAAAACATAAACTAGAGGAAAAATCAACCGAAGTGGAGAAATGAGCAAGAAAAGTGCTAAGATTAATATGAAACTACACCTATAAATCATGCTCATTGGACACTTATCAGGAAGCCCTCAAATAATATATACAAACCGAGAAAAAAGCTGGAGAGAGAATCCAATACTCACACCAACAATAAGAGAGATTCAAAGAGAAGGTTGGACCGTCATCTCTTAATCAAACCGTAAGAGTGCAAGTGATAGAACTTGGAGTTCTTTATCTTAAACCCCACAAAGAGTTCGTTGATCCAAGGCTAAGTCTCGACCCTTGCTAGAGTCCAAAGAGCAAGCAAGAACAGTTTCATTACCCTCCCTGTTCTAAGGATTGGCGAGAAGTTAAGAGGGCCAAAGAGTTAACCAAGCTGAATTTGTTATGTTGTCCAGCTCCAAACTTACCAAAGGGATTTGGTAGTTGAAGAGGTTCACAACTCGAAGGTTGAAAAGTCAAATCATGGGCGGTAAAGCATTCAAGGTCCTCTTTGTTGTCATTGGCAAGTGGCGCAAGTTGGCTAGAGGTGGACATAAAGGTGCGATCTTGATTATTTGTGTTCTTCCTCCTCCATTGAGTTTCTCCTCCAAAGTTTCGAGCTTTTCTTCAACAACTACTCAAGGATGAGACCAGCAAGCTGTTGTAGTGGTTGGTTGAGGAATTTGCATTGGAAGAAGTGGCTAGAAGAAGAGAGGGCTAGACGCATTCAAAAGGGAGTGGCCTTGTCGCCTCCAAGTTCCTCTTCTGATGACGAGACGGATGGTGAGTATAGGAACAATCTAAGGGGCAGTAAACCTCCCTTATAGAGAGTATCAAAGGTGAAAGAAGAAGGTCAAGGGTCGACTGGTTATGAGGTTGGTGAGGCGCAAGCTAAAAGCGCAAAAGAGTCCTTCGAGGCTACGGGTCAGGTTTGCATTGGTTCTCTCCTTCTCCAAAGTATCATAATGCTAATGAATTCAAGGGAGAAGAGGCTCAAGTCAATACCAAGGGCAGGAGGCCCAAACCACATGGTAAAGCCGCCAAGGGGAGAAGCCATCACAAGAAGCGTGGAGGTGTTTTCCATAGTGCGCCATGGCAACAAGTGACTAGAGCTGATGAGGGGGCAAGAAAGGTGGGGCCTTTGATTGCTGCCAAGAGAGGAGGTGACCATGAGAAAGCAAGAGACTGACCATGTGCAAAGAGGGGCAAGCTTGCGAGTGGATTCTCTAGTGGTCGCGGTTCATCAAAGGCTAATGCGCATGGCTAGGTACAATCTCGACCCAAAGCTAGGCCTGAAATCACTACAACGCCGAGTGTTATACCCAAAATTTTGACCCTCAGGAAAGGGTCAAGCGCACAAATGCAAAGACAAGGGCAAAACGGTCAAAATGCACCAAGACGGGATTTTCCAAGGACATTTTCGGGATTTTCTATTTTTCATATGACTTGTTCATTATCTCCAAACACTTCCAAATATCATAGTCGTTATGAAAGGTATTTCATGATTTTCTGATAATATTTATTCTGGAAATTTAGCTTTTAATTCATATTATAAGCTAATTTCTTTAATAATTAACACATGAAATAGCCTCAAAATAGAAATAAAAAGGTTTCCAAAATTAAAATAAAATTGTCAAATGGTAAGAATGACTACATACAGTCATAAACCTGAAATTATCTTATTTGGAACCTTAACCCAAAATTTAAAAGAGAAATTCAATCATTTTTGTAATTTTCTCTCTCCTTTGGAAAATACCGAAATCAAATCAAAATGTCATGAAATTTTAATACAAGATATAGGATGATTTTTAGAGACTAATTCCATTGGAATTTCGTTATTTCGACTTTCCAATAATAAGTTGTGAATTATGGGAGATTCCAGATTGTGAGATTTTTATCTAATCGGTTATTTATCAAAATAACCTGATTCCACCTCTCACAATTCTTAAAAATCATCCTTTACCTTCAGTTAAAATTTCATAATTTTTCTCAGCCTGCAGCATATTCTAAAAAATCAGATTCCCTTAGAGCACAAAATCAAGCTTGTAGATAAAGATCTTGTTCTATCAATTTGGCCATGCTCTTTCTATAAAAGACCTTCCCAAAAACGACCTACGGCAGAGGATAACACTTCCAAAGTCATAAAACACAGCCACAAACCTTCTCCCCACGTTTTTACACTTCCAAGCCTCAAATCAATACCGAAACACTACAGAAATCACCCCGAAGTCACCAAAAACTCACCCTTTCTTCTCCCATTGAACTTCCAAGCACCAAAAACACACAAAAACACCACAAAAACAGAAGAAACACGTCCTTAATAGCATAAATAAGAAGGATTCAGAAGCTCAATTCGAAGTCAATCCAGAACCGGCATCAACGAGGCACCAAAAGATCCCCGATGTGAGGAGTCTCATTAAATCCGAAGGTTAAACAGGTTGCTATCATATTTTTCTGACTTTGTTCAACTTTAACTACTCTGTGTTAAAGTTTGGAGTCGAATTGACTTTTTACCGCTTCTGAATTAACGTTTGTTTTCGCTTCTGCCCAATAACTTGTTTGATAAGTTTCGTGTTCAATTCGAATTCAAATTGTAAAATTTCGATCACTAATGTGTTTAGAATCTTTCAGGCTACCTACCCATAAATTTTGAGCCAAAAACACCACCGGGAACCACCCAAACGCCGCTGTCCGAGGGTGGTCCGCACCCACGGACGCTATGTCCGGGGTCCCGGACGCCCAGTCCGTAAGCCCGGACGCCCCCGGACGGTGGCGGGATATTTTTATTCTCAAAAGTTAGGGTTTTATAAAACATGTCCGGGCCCACGGACGTCCTGTCCGTGGCCCCGGGCTTTTCAAAATCTCGTTTCTATTTAAACTTGACTTTTCTGTGTAATTAGGTTAACTGGGGTCCGTGGGTTCGGACATTAGGTCCGTGGCCACGGACAAAATCAAAGTTCGACCTATTTCTGCCTCTGAAACCCTAGTTTAGGTAATTTCACTTTTCACTTTTATTTTCTGTCAAAAAATGTAAAAAGATACAAAAAAATCAGAAGCGCGCACTTAGGTTAAAAACGACTCGTAATAAGCCATAATTAAACTAAGTAGAGGAAAAACGACTTCTAGGGGTAATGAATGTAATTGAACCCTAATTAAGTCGAATATCAAGCCCCCGAACCCGAATCTCCTTTCCTAATTTGATCTAGGTTAAAATTAGGTGGCGACTCATAATAGGTTCCAGTGAGCTAACTTAGATTTTAATAATTATGGTTATATGACTTAGTTATTAAACTTAGGTTATAAGTGGACCTAAAACCCGATTAGATCCTAATCAACTTTAATCAACATTGAATAGGGTTTAAAATCAAGGCTCACACCAAGGAGGGCATGTGGTCTTAAGATAGAGCGTGGTAAGGCTCTTTCTGAAGTGGTTGGGTTCAATGAGGTGTACAAGGAATTTCTGGTAAAGATGTCCAAGGGTGAGGCTAAGGTGAGCCTCGGTGAGTGGTCTTCTGGAGAAGACTTACCCCCGTGTAACCTTGTGGAAGGTGGAACGAGTAAAAGAGCTAAGAGATTGAAAGATAGGAACGGGTGCTTCGCATGCAAGGAGACCGAACACATGGTTAGAGATTGCCCTAAGAATGTTACTGAAGGCAAGGACGTGATCCGTGACTCTCATTGGTATGGACACATCGACTTCGCTCCCAATGCTCCTACAAGCAGGCTACTCTATGTTGAGGTTATGGTGGAGAAAAGGGCTGGATTCCTAGATCTTGTTGACAAAGGGGCGGAGATAAATGTCATGAGCCATCACCTAGCCAAGATGCTTAGGCTATCCATTAGTAAGATCAGTGGGCGTGTAGTGATAGTAGGCAATGGAAACCGAGAGGAGATTCTTGGTGTTGCCACGGTGTTCATCCAATTGGGGAATGGTCTCACGTTCAAGAATTTAATTTGGTGAGCAAGACCACTAACCCGATGATCTTAGGGGCGCCATTCCTTCTTGATTCAGAAGCTGAAGTTAGCCTTCAAAAGAAGGGCATGAAGGTTTATGCCGACAAAGAGACTGGATGGATTTAGGGAGTTTTTCCTTCCCTTTACTATCCTTACAATGTTGTTCCAAGTCCTACACAAGCTCCTACTCCTCAGAAGGAAGCAGGACCGCCATTAAAGAAGGTGAAGATCGAGCCATCTTCTCCTCCTCCTTCGAAGCCTCTCAATGATGAAGAGTATGATCTTTTGCATGGGGATGGTACCCTATTTCCTTAAGACTCTGGCTTAGGAAGTTGTTTCTCTTTCGAGTTGCTTTATTTTATTTAGTTTCAGTGTTGGGTTGATGGACAATCGTGACAATGTAAACCAACTTTTCCCTTTAATGAGAAAGTTATTTCCCTTTTGTTTTACTTCGCATGTGTTTGTATTGGGCACCCGTGGTGAGTGAGGGCAGTACGTGCATTAACTAATGCAATGGGGGCATGGAAGTAAGGTGAGGAAATGGGCTCCTCATGCTTAAAACCAAGGATAAATTCATTCATGCTTGTAAAGTCACTGTTGTATGCAACTTGTGAAACCCTAATTTTGGTGGGGTTGGGAAAATAAGGTGACCCAAGGTCAGTTGGGGGAGCCTAACTTTACAACCAAAGGTGAGAAACAATAGGCAAGATCATGAGGCAAAAAGGTATGGCGAGGTGTAATGGAAAGAGCAAGGCGTGGTCTAGTCATCCTAATTCCGTATGGTTGTGTCCTTGGGACATGAAGTTGGAAATTAGAAGGGTGGTTACCTGGATCGTGGCTATGGATCGCACGAAGGGTGAAACCCAGGAAGAGGATCAAAGAGGTTCCAAGAAGTGAAGCCAAGGCACTAAAGGTTGCATTTCGTCAAAGACAGTGTCAAGGTGCGCAAGGCGTACAAGTGTGTCAATATGCCAAGACGTTCGAGGCATGCGGTGCATTGACGAGGGCTTCACAGAAGGTCTTGACAAGGGAGAATGCAAGGAGTGCTTGACATGAGTGTGGCCAGATGCGAGGTGCTGCGGGCACAAGGCATAGAGTGGTGATTGGCGAAAGGCACATGGCACCAAAGGCATGAGTGTCTAAGGTAAAAATTATACATATTTATGATTATGTATTGGTTGACGTTATGCTTGTCTATGAAGTGATGTAGGACTCACAAAGATAGACAAAAGAGACGTTGAAGATGCTAAAAGATGAAAGAATTGTCAAGCCATATGAGGAGACGAATGAGGAGTTTCCAAGGAGATGGCCTTGCCCTGAGAAGGCAAACTTTCATGGCTTACTAGGATGTGAATGGCCAAGCTCTAGGAGTTGATGTCCATCCTATATGGCAAGGTGGTGCTCACTTTCCCTGGGGGATGAGTGTGTAGGCACAGAAGAAGCGTGGTGGACATATGGCCATAAGATGTCACCAAGCAATGGGCAAAGGTATGACGATACTCTTTGTGCTAAATTTAAGGTTAAGCTAAGTTGTTTTGATGGTTGCTAGGCAAGAGCAACAAGGGGGCGTGAGGGTGCCATATCAACAGCTTTTGAAAGAAAATACTTGGGGTTCGAGATCCCTGAGTCCAAGACCACCTAAGGCTTTGTGAGGACGCTAAAGCTTAGTTGGGGGAGAATGTCACAGGTTTTAATCCCAGGGGCGATGGCCTGAGCCCTAACCCAACAGACCAAAAGGAACTCATGTAGTGGAGGTCACCAAGTGTAACTCAAAGCCAAGGACTTGGGAGGGTGTTCTCCAAGTAGGCATGTGGGTGTCTTGGAGCTTCGCACACTAAGGTGCGGGTTGTGTCACTGAGACCTGGCCGTGACACGCAGGAGAAAGTGATGGGCTTGGAGCCCTGGTACTTGGTCAAAACGTAGAGGTAACCTAACGAGGTTATGCAAGTAATGGGTTTGAGGCCCAGGTACTTGGCACTGAGCTAGGCTCACCTTGAATGCAAGTGGGTGTGACCGGTCTTTGTGACTGGGGTTTGACTAGTGACGGTTGATCCACAAGGGATCATGCAAGTCACATGCAAAGCCAAAGTTGACACTAGGTGTCACTGGCAAAGGACAAGAGAAGAAGATGCACAAGCAAAAGTTGTCATCCAACCCAATGTGTTATTGTGGCTTAGTCTTGACTGGGTTAAGACAAGCTTACAACAGGACCAAGTTTAGCTATGTCATGACAAGGCACAGCATCTTAAGACACGGGCGCTGGTAGTGCTAGGCACGGGCGTTGGCTATGGCTAGGTGAGCGGGGCAACGTCGAGTGACAAGGGCCACGACACGGTGACAAGGCTAAGGACATGTCCTAGGGGCGTTGGGTGATGTCAAGCCAAACCTTGACATGGGCCGAGCGCTTATTTACGGCTGTGTCAAGATCCGCGGGCAATGCCAAGGTGCGAGCCCTAGGCGGTAGGGGCACGCTTGGGCAAGGGCGTCGTGACATCGAGACGAGGCACGAGCAAGCGATGCCATGACGTGACCGCTGGGCGCTAGGGTGTGCTTAGGCACGTGAGGACTTGCTGCGGGCGCTGGACGCCAAGGCAGCAACGGGGCACGGAGCACGGGCACGCGGGCGCTGGGCGCTAGGCGCCATGTCACCCGAGAAACCCTAAATTCTAGGGTTTGCCTGAAAGTCCCGGAAATGCACTTCGAGTGAGAATTTTGTGCTTAATTCAGTTGGGATCTTCTCCACGAATATCTCCATGGCTCCGCGAAAGTTCTATGCTAGTTATATTGGCGGTTGGAAGGTTGGTTAAAGCCTTCAGTAAAAATTGGATTTTTACTAGGGTTATTATCGCATGTGGAAAATTACTGCAGTAAACTTTGGAAGTGCCTTGAGACTTTTACCTAAGTGGTTATTATTCAAAATCGAACATTGTGGATGAAGTCTAAGCTGCTGGTTATCTTGTAAGGTGGTTAAGATTTTTGTGGGAAGAAGTTAGAGGTATTTCCTCAAATTTAGGAAGTTGTTAAAGCGAATCTAGACATTTTTAACTCCTTACAAAATCAGCTCTTAAAGATAAAAGCGAGTTGGATTTATCTAAGTGGGAAAGATAAATAAAAGAAAGAGGTTGAGATTTTTTTCTCCCTCATTGTGCAAGCTAGTTAAGGGTGAATTCTAACTACCTTATTTTTATCTTTGCGGCACTTAAGAATATCATTAAGTTGGAGATAATTGTGGCTGAATTATCCTTAAGCAAATAAGGAAGGAGGCGGCACAAATATAGGAAAGAAGTTTGGATTCGATTGAGATTCTCCTTGAATGGAGGCGCCACCTTTCTAGCCAATTAAGTTGATAAAAGCAATTTATCTATTAAAGATAAATATGTCGGTTATCAAGGGAGTTAGTTAAGATTTGATTTTGCTCTCTCCCCTATAAATGCATAGGCGTGGAGGCTCTCAAATCAGACATACAAACCGAGAAAGAAAGCTGGAGAGAGAATCCAATACTCACGCCAAAAATAAAAGAGATTCAAAGAGAGAAGTTTGGACCTTCATCTCTAATCAAAACCGCAAGAGTGCAAGTGATAGAACTTGGAGTTCTTTATCTTAAACCCCTCAAAGAGTTCGTTGATCCAAGGCTAAGTCTCGACCCTTGCAAGAGTCCAAAGAGTAAGCAAGAAGAGTTCCATTACCCTCCTTATTCTAAGGATTGGTGAGAAGGTATGAGGGCCAAAGAGTTAACCAAGCTGAATTTGTTGTGTTGTCTAGCTCCAAACTTACCAACGGGATTTGGTAGTTGAAAAGGTATACAAATCGAAGGTTGGCAAGTCAAATCTTGGACGGTAAAGCATTCAAGGTCCTTTTTGTTGTCATTGGCAAGTGGCACAAGTTGGCTAGAGGTGGTGCTCACAAAGTTGGTAACTTGGCTAGATAGATCGAAAGTTGGAAGGCTGAAGAGATCGGGCGTGGTCCTAGCCACGAGTAAATTATCATGTGACAAAGTATGATACCACACTTGTCACACGAGAAAATACTCGCTATGGCCGGCTAGCACCACGCCCGATCCCTTCAGCCTTCCAACTTTTCGATCTATCTAGCCAAGGAAGCAACTTTGTGAACACCACCTCTAGCCAACTTGCGCCACTTGCCAATGACAACAAAGAGGACCTTGAATGCTTTACCGTCCACGATTTGACTTACCAACCTTCGAGTTGTGAACCTCTTCAACTACCAAACCCCGTTGGCAAGTTTGGAGCTGGACAACACAACGAATGTAGCTTGCTTAACTCTTTGGCACTCCTACCTTCTCCCCAATCCTTAGAACAAGGAGGGTAATGGAACTCTTCTTGCTTGTTCTTTGGACTCTAGCAAGGGTTGAGACTTAAGCCTTGGATCAACGAACTCTTTGTGGGGTTTAAGATCAAGAACTCCAAGTTCTATCACTTGCACTCTTGCGGTTTTGATTTAGAGATGAAGGTCCAACATTCTCTCTTTGAATCTCTCTTATTTTTGGCATGAGTATTGGACTCTCTCTCCAGCTTTCTTTCTCGGTTTGTATGTCTGATTTGAGAGCCTCCACACCTATGTATTTATAAGGGAGAAAGCAAAATCCTTTCTATAGGTCTGATTTGAGAGCCTCCACACCTATGGTGCCATGCGCCTCGCGCCAATCACCACTCTACGCCCTGTGCCCGCAGCACCTCGCATTTGGCCACGCTCATGTCAGGCACTCCCTACATTCTTCCTTGGCAAGACCCTTGTCAAACCCTTTCCAATACACCGCACGCCTCGAACGTCATGGCTATTGACACCCTTGCACGCCTCATGCGTCTTGACATTATCTTCGACAGAATGCAACCCTTAGTGCCTCGGCTCCACTTCTTGGAACCTCTTGGATCCTCTTCCTGGGCTTCACCCTTCGTGCGATCCATAGCCACGATCCAGGTAACCACCCCTCTAATTTCCAACTTCATGTCCCACGGACACAACCATATGGATTTAGGATTACTAGACCACGCCATGCTCTTTCCATTACACCTCGTCATGCCTTTTTGCCTCATGATCTTGCCTATTATTTCTCACCTTTGGTTGTAAAGTTAGGCTCCCCCAACTGACCTTGGATCCCCTTTTTTTCCCAACCCCATCAAAATTAGGGTTCTGTAAGTCATACAACACTGACGTTACAAGCATTAATAAATATTTCCTTGTTTCTGAGCATGAGGAGCCCATCTCCTCACCTTACTCCCATGTTCCCATTGTATTAGTTATGGCACATGCTGCCCTCACTCACCACGAGTGCACAATACAAACACATGTGAAGTAAAACAAAAGGAAAAACACTTTATTCATTAAAGGGAAAATTAGTTTACATTGTCACGATTGTCCATCAACCTAACTGTTGAGACATAAAGGTGTTGCAGAGATATCCAATCAACCCGACGGAGTCACTCGTCCTCGACAAAACATAAAGAACGAGCCACGCACCAAACTACAAGGGAGTCTGCGCAACTGAAGAAACACCACGGACTCTTCCATGCTGTTGCAAAAACTAAGGAACGGATTTGTCAACACTTCAACGCCCCAACGGTCATGTCACCACCCCAGTCGCATCCGAAGTTCGTGGCCCAAGTCAGACTAGACCCACCTGAAGACGCTGCCCACTAAGTTAGTTCCGACAATTTTGGAACTAACTCCTTCAAGTCGTTGCTCCTCATGCTAGTATAAATAAGTCTTGTAATAGCTAGTTTCATTCACGCTTTCATAGAGAAATATTCCAGAGATTAGAAAGAGAACATCCATTGTAAGTTAGAGAGAGAATTCGTACCAAATAGTTAGTGCATCTAGATAGACTCTACCTAGGAAGATCCTAGCTTTGCTACACTTACCATTGAGCGGATCAGAAAGTGTATTGGGTGAGTGAGTGAAAACCACGAAGTAGATCTTTTCTACTTAGTGGGCATCTGTAAGTTATTTTATTTTGACCAGAGAATAAAATAGTTTATTTGTGTATTTTGCTGAGCTCCACAGAGTCTACCTATCTTTCAAGCATTAATCTGTTTTAATTCCCTCAAGTCTTCCACGCACTTAGTTTAACCAATTTGATTAAGTGTCTCTACGCTTCAAAGTGTTTCTTACTCACAAAGACTGATTGAGTCAAACCAACTCTTAGACTCACACCTTGAGTTGGTTTGAGTTAGCCATTCGATCCTACACTAACAATGAAACTAAGTAAAATAACCCAACTCAAAAGAGAAACAACTTCCTAAGCCAAAGTCTTAGGGAAATAGGGGACCATCCCCATGCCAAAGTTTGAACTTGGTTCTTCAGGTGGCCACGGCAGGCCAAAGAGGAAGGCAAGTGGGAGCCCTAATGCTGAGGAAGGCTTGTGCATCCAGGATGTGCAAGGTGTGGTTTGTGACCAAGTGCATCAACCTAAAGCGAAGTCTAAGCTTAGTATGAGGCCGAGGCGGATGTATGGTCCAGATTTGGTGCTTGGTAAGGCTCTTGCTGAAGCGGCTGAGGTTGATAAGAGCTTCAAGGAGTTCTTCAAAGAAGTTAATCAAGGACGAGGTAAACTTGGACCTCGGCGAGTGGTCTTCAGCGGAAAACTTACCCCTTGCGATCTTGTGGATGATGGTACTAGCAAGAAGGCTAGCTGGCTGAAGGAAAGAAACAGATGGATTGCGTGCAAGGACAAGGGACATGAGCTCAAAGATTTCCCTAGTAATTTGGCTAAGGGTAAGGAGATAGTCCGAGACTATCCATGATATGGGCATGTCAACTTTGGTTCAGATGTCCGAGGCAGCAAGCTGCTCTATGTCGAGGTGTCGGCTGATGAGAGAGCATCATTCTTGTTCGACTCCAAGGCCAAAGTAAGTCTCTATGAGTATGGCATGAGAGTGTATGTCGTTGATGGTTCTAGGTGGATTTTAGGAGTTGATCCTTCCCATTATCATTCATGCAATGCTGTCACTAGTTAGTTAGGCGCTAGAATATCTCAACTTCCAACAAAGGGAGGCGCCTAACAACAAACTTCCTACAAAGGTGACGCCCCAAATCAGCTAGCCAAGGAGATCTTAACAACCTTGCTATATTGGTGCCGCCTTCTAACCACCTTCCTAAATAAGTGGCGCCTCTATTTGCTTAGGAGAGAATCTTAACAAACTCTCCTAAAAGAGTGTCGCCCACAAGGAAAGGGGATAAGGCTGTCTAGCTGTCCTTATCTAGTTGAGAGAATATCTCATCCTCTTTCCACAATTTTAGAAAGTATTTAATCTATTTGTTAGGATAACAATCCTTAACCACTCAGAGAGATATTTGCTACCGGTTTACCCCAGGTAAAACTTTAGCAAATAATTATCCAGAAGAAATCTCAACAAACTTAGAGAACCTTTCACAAATAATATTTTTAGGGAAGGAAATCCAATTTCACCAAGGTAAACTTATTTTCCCTTGGAAAGACATTTTCTCTTTCCAAACATAATTAACCCAGTTAATATATGTTCTTCTACCAACTTCCAGACATATTTTCACTTAAGGAAACATTAGGCTTCATTATCTCCAAGATAATAACCACCTCTAAGAGCATCCCACAAAAATAGGAACTTTCAGGACTTTCGGATAAAACCCGAGAATCAAGATTTCTAGGAGCCACAGCGCCTGGCGCCTGGCGCACGCCTGTGCTCCTCGTTGCTGACTAGCGCCCAGCGCCTGCAGCGTGTCCTGGCGCGCCTCAGCGTGTCCTAGCGCCCAACGCTCTCGACATCGCTACTCGTATCGCGTGCCCGAGACACACCCTCGCACCTTGTCACAGCCAGCGCCCGTGCCAAGCACTGCCAACGCCCGTGTCAAGAGGTGTTCGTGCCCTTGTCACCCAACTTGGCCCCGCGCATCTAGCCACAGCCAACGCCCGTGCCTAGTGCTGCCAACGCCCGTGTCATACGATGTCATGCCTAGTCCTGACTCGCTCTTTCCCCTTGTCATGACTCAATCATGACACACCTTGGCAACAAATGTCACAGGATGTCTGGTCATGTCTGTCATAGCCCAGCAACCGACATGATCCCACAAGTTAGCACAAAGCTATTTCCACCCACTTCTCATTCTTGGTGAGCCTAGCTCACGGGCCAAGTCCTAGACTTGCCCACCTCGTCAGGTTCCTGCGCATGACAACGTGCCTAGGCCTCGAACCCTTCACTTATCACCGTTGTATTATTCGCTAACCTCGTGACACGGCCTGGACGTTGGGCCACTGAAATGCATCCTTGCTCAAATAGCAAAGCCTCGCTTCCCACGCTAGCAAGAGCCTTACACTTGGTTGAATATGGGGTTGTTGAGCTTAGTGCATTCGCTCCAAAGATGAGAACTGTGACATTCTCCCCCAACTAAGTTTTGTCCGTCTTCGGCAAAGCCTCAAGTGCTTCTGGACTTGAAGATTATTGCTCCAAGCTTCTTTAGTCATCCTTCCTCGCATCCCCTACTGCACCCACCTTGTGAACTAGGAGTCAGAGCTTCACATGTGAGTGGTCGGATATCCTACTCAATTCTGGGTGAGTGCATCACAAGTGTCGTCATACAAGTGAACCCTCACTAGTACAAAAAACACCTATTTCGGCGCCCCTATTTCGGCGGTTGTAACAACAACCATTGAAATAGGTGCCCCGAAAGTTCTATGACTAAAAAAAGGCCCCTATTTCACTCAGGATGTTGGGTTTGAATTTATGGTCCAGTTGTTGATTTCTTGTCGTATGAGGCAATCCCTCTTGCAAGTCTTGTTACCAATGGTGTGGGTTTTGCAACCGTTTGAGTTCGTGTAACGTATTTGGTTTACGGCTTCTGAGCCGTATTGCTGCAAGCTATGCCCCTTGCAAGCTTATACATGTCTCCACTCCTTGTATACCGTCATAGGTTGAGATATTATTGGGCTCCATGGTAAGTCGTGACATCACGCTTCCGTTCATAGGAGACCCTTTAGGCAATCTGGTGTTAATAGGTGCCTTTGTAGACTAGGGTATTTCCTGTCAAGTGAAATCCCTTCGGTGTCCTAACCGAACGTTCCTTATAGCTCATGTGCTCTTATCATGACGCTTGTTCAACCGCTGTTATCTCAGACACCCCTCAAGGATCGCTCCTGAGTGCTGTTAGTTGTGCCGTTACATCCGGCTAATGTTTATGTCATGTTGTGTCTACTATACCGCCTTGTGGTATTGTATTTGAGTTATTCCCTTTGGTTTATAACGTCTCCCGTCGTTGGGTAGACCGTTTACACCTACTCTTAGTGTTCTTGACTAGGTTTACATTCTTTCCCAATGATGGATTTACTTTATGGTGATCTTGTGATTGCTCTTGGGAGTTCTGTCCCTTTGTCGAGCATTGTGGCATTCACGTTAGGCAACTGCCTTACTGTGTTGAGGCTGGGTATGCTTCCAGCTATCACGTATTTGTTCGGTGTCCTCGAGACATATCCAATGTCTATACTTACTATTTTGTGCTTTTTGCACCTCTCAGTCTTCATTCCTTATCTCCAGATGGATTCTCTGAGTTCCTTGATACTTGATCGTCTGAGGTGTCCAGTGTTCTGGTTTGAACTCACTCATGGTCCGTAGAACGGAGTTGACTACTTCCCGTGTGTCGCACACTACATGTATACATACGTGGGGTACCTTATTGACACGTTACCACTTACCCAACTATATGTCGGGCCCGCAAGCTCCTTCGGAGTGCGGTTGTCCCACATCCCGTAACGGGTACACTCGTAGTGTTCGTCACACGCCTAGGTGAAGTATTCTGTTGTCAACTCCTCTTGTATCATGGCATGATACTCACCGTAATTCTGCTGGTTTGGTTTTAAAATCCAAGGTTTAAAAGAAAGGTTGTGGTTTTGAAAGAGAATTTTGGGTTTTAAAAACAATGGTTCGGTGTTAAAAAAAGTCTCTCATGGCATAGCCATGTTTGAGGTCTTGGCCAAGTCTAGCCTCTCGCTGACTGGTATGTTCTAAATAGTGGTCGGGCCGTTAGGCCTTTCCAAGGTTCCATTCCTTCAGTCTCAAGATTTGTGATCCCATAGTTGCTTCCTTGTAGTCACTGTACATTACTATGTACCTGTGATGTGTTAGAGTTTCTTTACGTATCTCTGTCCTTACTGCACTTGCCGTGGCAAGTGCGTGGTACTGGTGGTTTTTGGGTAGTCTTATACCAATCTTGGTAGGGTTTCCATTTGTGTTTGTTAGTCTTGTTGGCGCTTCCCTCGATCTTATTGATCTATAATTGATATACTCGCTCCTTTAGGTAGCTTCTTGGTGGTCTAGACATGGCTGTCGTAGATCTGGGTACTCCTCCACTCCTTGGAGGTTCCCGTTCTGTTTGGTTTAGTGTCGTTCCTTGTGGCTCGTTCCCACACATTTGTGGTGGTTACTGAGCCTTCCTCGTTTAGGTACTACGCTTGTAGTCCTATTGGTTTGTATCTCACGGTGGTTCTTGTAGTTGTCTGAGCTTATTGCCCAGGTACTGCAACCTTAATGGCATTATAGTTTTAGGGTTAACCGCTTCCGACTATGTCCTTAGTCGGCTAGCATACCGTTGGTGGCATTATTCAAGTGTCACTATCCCGTAGACTTGTGTCTCGGGTTCCGTTACTGCTCCCTTTTCCATTCCGTTGCACGGTGATGCTTCTTTCCTGCTGTTGGTTGACTAGCTAGGTGTCGCGACTGCTAAGCACGTCGCCCCATGCTGTTGTAAGTTGTAGCCTCCTCGTGGTTGGAGTGTTCATCCTACCGCTATTACGTGCGGTGCTGTGGTTCAACCGGGATCCATCTCCGGGACTTCCAGTCCTTGGAATCTACCATATGTCGGTTCTTGTTTACCGTGTGATTGCTTCACAACTGCCAGATCGGGTTCCCCCGAGTATGAGAAGACTTTTCTTCTCTCTGGCGTCCTTTCCCAAGTTATACAGTGGGGTTTGCGGCGGGCGGGACTGGTATTGTAGGTATCCGGTACTCACCGGTAGTTCCTAACTAGCATATCTCTAATGCTAACACTCAGCCCTTAGCCCTAAGCTTCTACTTCCTAACTCGGTATTCCCTAAACTCGGTATTTCCAGTCATCAGAGCGACACTTCGCTCTGATACCACTTTTTGTAACACCCCTACCATTAATACATGCTTACCGTCCAATCTCCTTACACGTCAGATACACGCAGCGGGTACTTACTTACATACAATGGGTGATACAATGCCGTTAACCACCCACGTGGCTAACAAGGCTACTACTACTGCTTACAGCATCGGTCTGATGGACCGGAATCCCGAGTACTACACATCTATCATACATACTCCATTCATCAATCAAATACAACAATGCTCCATTCAATACTTACTCCTCCTCATTCCATACAACACAATATACTTCACCGAGTCTGCTAGGATCCTTATACATTTATAATGTCTCTTCCAAGTTCATACATACCTCTAAGAGTCTACATCTACCCATTTTCTCACAACTACTTACTTTCTAAGTACAAGGGTGTGCCTCCGGTCTCTTCCTTGACCATATTCGCTTCGGGTACCTGCACACTAAAAAATGTCCCCCGAAGGGGTCAGCTTTCGCCGAGCATGATAACCGCATACCCCGCGTACTAGTGAGGGTACGCCGACCACTTGGTCGAATACATGCAGTTCATTTTCATACAAACATACATGCATACATGCTCTTACACACAATACAATAATACTTACGCAAACATACATACATACATTCATTACATGCAAGGAATACGATATAACCATTCAATACTTACTTACCTTCTTCCGCATGCACATACTTATTACATACACAAAGTATAGTTCTTGTTAGCTTCATTGGTCCACCCGGGTTAATCGGGTGGAGATTACTCTTTTACTCGTTACTTCATACATACGCATACATATACATACTTACGGATCCATACTTACTTACTCTTACTCTTACTCAAGTTAAGTCGTCGGGACCTCCGGCCCTGGGGACTACACCGTCCCACCTCCGGGATTTACTTGACTCACCAATCCGGGATGCTACCCATTTAAGGGATTTGGGCCGCGGACCAGTTTAAGAGTCAGGAATTGCAGCCAACCTCTTGTGACTCCGCATCCTCACGCGTGGCCGAAGCTATATCGGACTTCTACTCATTCCGGTTTACTCACTTAAGTTAGGAGTTAGGTGGTTAGGAATTAGCAGAAGTCATTCATTCAAGCCACAATATACAATACAAAGCTCATATACACATCCATACAAAATACAATACAATATACAAATACACTACAAGGTACAATTACACTCATCATCATTCATACATTTCATGAATTATACAAACTATTGTTCAAGACAAATATCGAGAACAATGTAAACAAGCACAAGTAAGTGCAATATAATCCGATTCGTGCATTTATCTTATTAGGTGGTCAAATAAGCACACAAATCGGGGTCACCAGATTAGGATACAGGGCATGAAGAAATCATACCTTTCACCGTTGTACTTGTATCCCAACGTTCCTCCGGTGTTCACAAATCAAGTTCCTATGATATACATGTAATTGAATGATTACTCTAACTACCATGAACTTAATTCGATTACTCTTACATTTCCTAATTCATACTTACTAAGTCTTTGCATTCTTTACACTTATGTTTCATTTACTTTCTTTTCATTACTTGTCCATGGTTTACTTACATAGATATATACATATGTATACGTGGGTATACATATATATATATACATACTAATTATAACCCTATAGTTTTTTTTTTGTAAGTTATGGGTCGTCCGACCCACCGTCCGACCCAAGCCCTGGGTCGGACCATTCCAGTAGATTACCGTTCTCTGAAATTCTCCCCGTCCGACCCAGCACTATTCCGTCCGACCCATACCCTCTGGGTCGGACCATTCCAGATTGTTTCGGGTCTGTTGTCCAAGCCCTGTCCGACCCACGTCCGACTCACCCTCTGGGTCGGACGGAGTCAGAAACTTCGATAACATATTTTTTTTGTATGTCCGACCCACGTCCGACTCACGGCCCTGGGTCGGACCGTTCCAGAAAGATTTATTTTCGTTGCTTAAGACATGTCCGACCCAGCGTCCGATCCAGGCTGTGGGTCGGACGGTAGCAGGACATTGCTACAGACCTTATTTTTCTTTCCCATTTTCACCCATTGCTTCCCCAATCTTCCTACATATATCCTAACATGTTTTAGTACCATTTAAATATTCTAAATCACCTTAATTCATCCACCAAATCCATTACTAAATCCATCAAACAACTTACACAATTCCCTCACTTCTCTTCCAACACTTGTAGCAGTTTTTGTTATACTTATGCTACAGGTTTTAAAACTCAATCCTCACATCCAATACTTCTACTACCAATACCATCACTAGCATCCCAAATGCATTTCCAAGCCATTACATTACCTATACCCAAGTCCAACTCTCCTCTTACCAAATCTTGCACACCATTTCTTCTTAGTTCTACAATGCAATTTAATACCTCCTTGCTACAGATTTTGGTTCCCACCTCCTCCATACATAATTCACTCTCCTAATGCCATTTCCAATGCCTACAATGCATTGCCTCTCCTATTCAAGTCCAACACTCACTCCCAAGGTCAAGTACATAAATCCTCCTAGTTTCTCCAATGCCATTCAACAATTTTTGCTACAGATTTTATATCCTTTCATTCTCTTACCACGACTACTACTCCATAGTCATTAAACACCTCTACTAACTCCAATACACACCTTGGTTTTCCCATTCACCAAGTCATCCATACATATACATATTCCTACCAAAATTTCGCCATAGTTCCTCTACTTTTCTTACTTGGCCACACATACCAATTCTCCCCCAATTCATTCCTAATCTAGCCACACCCTTACAAGGGTCCTACCAGCAATCAATACGAATATAAATCCATCCCAATACACCAATACTCCATCAAGCATCAATACTAATACACATACACAACCATTTGGCTCCAAGGCCTACAATTCACATACTATTGCACAATTACTCACACTTCCACAATTACATTACTAATACATTATTTTGGGTTCTTTAGATTGGTTTACCCATTCCCATTACTCTAATGCACTAAAATTTAACATTAGTAAAGAGCTCTTACCTTGAGCTTTTAATTCCTTCTTTCTTTCTCATCTCTCCTCCTTCTTCCTTTCTTGCCCAAATCGGCCATGTGGGGAATGGAGTTGCCAAACTCCATTCCCATCACCCAATGAACACAAAACACTACAATTAATATACTAACTCTTAAATTAATGTCAATTCATTGAAGTGTTTGAAATGAAATTTCTAGGGTTTACCTTTGGAGAGTTTTAGAAGGGGTTTTAGCCCTTGGTTCAAGAAGGTGAATCCACCACCATTGTAAGGTTGATATTATGCTCAAAAGAGAGAGAGAAAACAAGGCATTACACAAGGGTAAAAATCGGTTATGAAGGGAGATGAAGAAAACATGAGTTTTTCATGTAGATTTTTACCTTGTTGGAAAGAGGAGACTCCAAGCTCCATAATGGTGCTTTTCTCTTCAAATGGGGAAAACCCATGGAGATGAAACTCATCCTTTTCGAATTTTGAAAAGAGAGAATGATAGAGGATGATGAGGGGAGTTCAAATATGTAATTTGTTTTCGATTTGGAGCTTACATGTGGATGGAGCATGAGGAAGAAGATAGAGTAGCCATTGTTGTTGTGGGGAGAGCTCAAAATCGCCCATTCCAGCAGAGAGAGGAGGGAGAATTCGATGGAGGGGAGGAAGGAAAGAGAGAGGTGAGTGAATTGTGAGAGTGAGGTGAGAGGGAAGAGAATAAAGTAGCTTTTACTTTATTGCTTTTTGCTTTTTTTGGCTCTCTTATTTAATTAGCTAGTTACATGTGTGTGTGAGGGAGTTATTTGACTGATAAAAACCGGCCCCCTACAGTTATACTAGCTGGAGCGTTTTTCGTCTTTTACAGAAAACGCTCGTTATTTACCCGGTTTAGGTACTGTTCACTAACCGGGCCCGTTTTCCGGAATTTTCTCGTTTCTTTATTTTTATTGACTACTAAGCTCCCATAAATGCTTAATAATTATTATTTAATGGTTTATAATTTTTACGGGTCTGTTTGACCACTTAAAATCACGTTTTCGGGTTTTCTCGAAAAACGTGCGTTAAAGCCCTATTAGCGTTTTAATGCCTTATTTGGATCCGTTTTCTTCGGGAGTTGTTCCCATATATTATTTAGGTCTTATTAAACCTTTAGAATCCATATAACATGCTAACCGAGGTCTCATACCTCCTATGGTTACTTAACGCTTATTTAGCGTTTTCCGCTTTTTAAGCGTTTATTTATTTCTTTTGGATTTATTTTTCCTTACTAGTATTAATTGGGTACCATTAGGCCCTTAAATACATATGAGATTAATTTTAATCCCTATATTTAAATTCGGGGTATTTCAATCTACCCCCCTTAGGAACTTTGTCCTCAAAGTTGTTCGAGGTTATAGGTTTACAATTCTTACTTATTCGTACGTGTCTAATACCAAAGCCATACCTTCTTCATCCTTACAATTCCCAAATCCATTACTCAGTGTCTCTACATACCATACCATACCAATGTACTATAGTTATTCCAATCCGCATTACTACCGACCATCCGGTTCCTCATTACCAAATTTATACATACATACAATGCAAGGCTATTCCCAAAGCAATGCAATACACATTCCAATCCCGTAGGCGCTCAGGTCATCTAGACACGGGACTCCTCTATGTCCCGCCGCCCTTGGAATAATACCACATACTACCTTACTATCTTCTTCGGTACTCACTTCTAACACATCATCATTCTCCATACTAAAAGAAATTCTTCCACCACTACCAATTAAAATTTCTAAAACATACAACTCCATATTCCAGTTTATATTCATTACTTCTATCCTATGTGTGATTCTTGTGACCACTTGAGGGGAGCTTCAAGAATCATTCGACCCTGATGTGATCAGCATCAGTGTTGAACTATCTTTCCACCCCAATTTGTGTTCGGTTTCCCTTGATCTGATCAGGATCAAGTTCGACTTCCCACATCAGATTCAATCAAACAAATAGTTTAATTGTCTTCATTTTCAATCTTTTTACTCTTTCTAGTCGTAATTACGAATTCATACATCTCTAAAGGATGGAATCAGTCCATCGATCGTCCTCACTCTACTTCCCAAATGCTTTACTCCATGGTTCAATCCTAATGCTCATTTCATCAACCTTCACTACTTCCATCCATTACTCACCATCATCTCCTATATTCTAACTAAGGAATACTACACTTATAAGATTTAGTTGACTTCAATTGTTTCAAATATTTTACTTACGATTCCACTACTCATAAGCTTCATTCATCTACTATCCTCATTCATTTCGTACTACTTCTTCAAAGGTTACAATACTTGTGGAGCTCCGTCCACTACTCATTACTCTTCTTTACTAATACTCTTACGCTGGGTTACAAGATGGGTATATTCGCCCTATGGTATTTGCATGTCTAATGCTTAGTTACCACAATTTCACTATGAGTGAATACGTATGTTTATATAACGTAAGCACCACTCATCGGATAGATTCTCTTTTGTGCTATGCACATTATAGTTTTATATGTTTTATTTATAAAACTTGCATTAAGCGGTTTTCGTCTACCCCCCTTAAAGGGATTACGCCCACGTAATCTACCATATTTTATTATTATTAAACTTTGGTTTAATCAGTCTGGTCAACTGAAGTTTAGCTTCACTACCGTATACTATACAATATGCTCTGGTCAAAGGGATCTTAACCATACCAATGGTTTAGTCTTTGCACCAAGAGTTCCTTTATGAGTTTATTTAACTCATATTTAATTCGATTCTAGCTTAATCGGCTTCAAGGCATTAATAGCCATTGTATTATGCTCACTAGGTACATTAATCTCCTAGCTAGGGCCCACTAGCTTCTGCTGCGCGACCCTGATAGCTTGGGTTATTCACCCTTCTTTTTATCCTTAATGTGCTATACATCACCTTCTTATCCGTCTATTATGGGAATAAGGTTTACTAAACAAATGCGGTATTCTTTTACCGTGTTTGAACTCAATGAGTTTAAAATTTATAGCCAGCTCTCTGGTCATCTTCTGCACATGCTATTCGTGCTCCCACGATTATTCGTTAAGTTCCTCCGACTTATTGTCAGGCGAGGTTAAGTCACCACTTAACTGTAGTGCTTCCTCTGTTGTCACTAGCTTCTAAATTATACCAGTTCTTCTGGTTCAGTACAAGTGTTCTTCACTTGTATGACCTTGCATTTTCTATGCGCCGGTCCTAGTGACTTCCTTGTATCTCCTTTCACCTTATATTCCAATGGAATTCACATCTTGTGATTACTAGTGTGTTGTACACTCTTCGTGCTTCTTTGGCCTTAGGCCGCACTGTATATTGCTAAGCTTGCTTGACTGGCTTATGCCATGTTCGTGGTGACAGGAAAGATTTACTACGGTTTACATTCTCCATATCCCTAGCCATCTCATTAGATCCTTAGCTGAACAAGTGCAATGCCAAAACACTCAGTCATACAGAGTGCAGAGGCGTAAACGCTTGACAGTAAGTCACTTATGTGATAGGAAAGAATATTTCTGTGTGTCATCTCATACTTATACTCCGTGTCATTATCTGTCACTTCCTCATAGTGGTCGCTTGTTGTGCACCGTATTCTTACTCATTGTAGAACATTGTTCTTACTGTCTCTGTTACTGTGGTAGCACCTTTACTCATTGTCATTGCCGTTGGCACCATTTCCTTATGGTGTGAATACACTAGGAGTTTCCTGTGTTTGTGTGTATGACGGTTGTCGTAGCATACGGCAATCTTATTATCTTCCCAATGTGGAGATGTCTTATTCCACTTAGGTTTTATGTGTAGGTTAACTTACCCCACATTCTATCATCATTTGTGATACAATTTACCAAGTATCTTGGTTGACCAAGGATAAGGCAATTTACCGGTTTACAAGCTCTCTTGAGCGTTGGTCATTCGTGGTGTGCAATGTGCACTCACATCGATTGTTTTTGACAATTATTGTCCTCCCAAAGCTGAGCATTGGTTTAGGCTCTGGCTGTGCAGTTTTGCTTGTATGTATATTACCAGGACATCCCACGAAACTTCAAGGGTTTTCTGGTCCCGTTCTCCAATTGAAGAGTACTCTGTCATTGATGAATGAAAGTTCTTGTTGAGAGGCTTGTTTCCACTCATAGATCTTATGACTAGGTTTACCATGGTGGTGTTCACACAATGGTCCACTATATGTTTGGGTGTATATGGAGTATGCTTACTCCTTTAAGTCGTAATGGTTTGGAAATCTCATTTCCTTATTCCGTCGCCCCTTGGCAATCTCCCTTGCGTGGGCTTTATCATTATAGTAGATGGAAGCCTTTCCTAAGGGTTCACATCATCACCGCATTGGTGGTCTTCGGTTAACGAGGGTACCTTCCCTTGGGTTTCTCATAATGTTCAAGTGTGGACTAGGCCAATGTTGGCATTATCATGATTCTTATGCCCCTGTGCTACCATTGCTACAGAAGGCATGGCGGTAATTAGAACTCCGTCAACTGTATACTAGGCTGATGCTCTAGTGACAGTGACATTGAGTTGGCCATTACTCCAAGCCACTCAGGATGTTGGGTTTGAATTTATGGTCCAGTTGTTGATTTCTTGTCGTATGAGGCAATCCCTCTTGCAAGTCTTGTTACCAATGGTGTGGGTTTTGCAACCGTTTGAGTTCGTGTAACGTATTTGGTTTACGGCTTCTGAGCCGTATTGCTGCAAGCTATGCCCCTTGCAAGCTGCTTATACATGTCTCCACTCCTTGTATACCGTCATAGGTTGAGATATTATTGGGCTCCATGGTAAGTCGTGACATCACGCTTCCGTTCATAGGAGACCCTTTAGGCAATCTGGTGTTAATAGGTGCCTTTGTAGACTAGGGTATTTCCTGTCAAGTGAAATCCCTTCGGTGTCCTAACCGAACGTTCCTTCTAGCTCATGTGCTCTTATCATGACGCTTGTTCAACCGCTGTTATCTCAGACACCCCTCAAGGATCGCTCCTGAGTGCTGTTAGTTGTGCCGTTACATCCGGCTAATGTTTATGTCATGTTGTGTCTACTATACCGCCTTGTGGTATTGTATTTGAGTTATTCCCTTTGGTTTATAACGTCTCCCGTCGTTGGGTAGACCGTTTACACCTACTCTTAGTGTTCTTGACTAGGTTTACATTCTTTCCCAATGATGGATTTTACTTTATGGTGATCTTGTGATTGCTCTTGGGAGTTCTGTCCCATTTGTCGAGCATTGTGGCATTCACGTTAGGCAACTGCCTTACTGTGTTGAGGCTGGGTATGCTTCCAGCTATCACGTATTTGTTCGGTGTCCTCGAGACATATCCAATGTCTATACTTACTATTTTGTGCTTTTTGCACTTCTCAGTCTTCATTCCTTATCTCCAGATGGATTCTCTGAGTTCCTTGATACTTGATCGTCTGAGGTGTCCAGCTGTTCTGGTTTGAACTCACTCATGGTCCGTAGAACGGAGTTGACTACTTCCCGTGTGTCGCACACTACATGTATACATACGTGGGGTACCTATTGACACGTTACCACTTACCCAACTATATGTCGGGCCCGCAAGCTCCTTCGGAGTGCGGTTGTCCCACATCCCGTAACGGGTACACTCGTAGTGTTCGTCACACGCCTAGGTGAAGTATTCTGTTGTCAACTCCTCTTGTATCATGGCATGATACTCACCGTAATTCTGCTGGTTTGGTTTTAAAATCCAAGGTTTAAAAGAAAGGTTGTGGTTTTGAAAGAGAATTTTGGGTTTTAAAAACAATGGTTCGGTGTTAAAAAGAAGTCTCTCATGGCATAGCCATGTTTGAGGTCTTGGCCAAGTCTAGCCTCTCGCTGACTGGTATGTTCTAAATACAGTGGTCGGGCCGTTAGGCCTTTCCAAGGTTCCATTCCTTCAGTCTCAAGATTTGTGATCCCATAGTTGCTTCCTTGTAGTCACGGTACATTACTATGTACCTGTGATGTGTTAGAGTTTCTTTACGTATCTCTGTCCTTACTGCACTTGCCGTGGCAAGTGCGTGGTACTGGTGGTTTTTGGGTAGTCTTATACCAATCTTGGTAGGGTTTCCATTTGTGTTTGTTAGTCTTGTTGGCGCTTCCCTCGATCTTATTGATCTATAATTGATATACTCGCTCCTTTAGGTAGCTTCTTGGTGGTCTAGACATGGCTGTCGTAGATCTGGGTACTCCTCCACTCCTTGGAGGTTCCCGTTCTATTTGGTTTAGTGTCGTTCCTTGTGGCTCGTTCCCACACATTTGTGGTGGTTACTGAGCCTTCCTCGTTTAGGTACTACGCTTGTAGTCCTATTGGTTTGTATCTCACGGTGGTTCTTGTAGTTGTCTGAGCTTATTGCCCAGGTACTGCAACCTTAATGGCATTATAGTTTTGGGGTTAACCGCTTCCGACTATGTCCTTAGTCGGCTAGCATACCGTTGGTGGCATTATTCAAGTGTCACTATCCCGTAGACTTGTGTCTCGGGTTCCGTTACTGCTCCCTTTTCCATTCCGTTGCACGGTGAGTGCTTCTTTCCTGCTGTTGGTTGACTAGCTAGGTGTCGCGACTGCTAAGCACGTCGCCCCATGCTGTTGTAAGTTGTAGCCTCCTCGTGGTTGGAGTGTTCATCCTACCGCTATTACGTGCGGTGCTGTGGTTCAACCGGGATCCATCTCCGGGACTTCCAGTCCTTGGAATCTACCATATGTCGGTTCTTGTTTACCGTGTGATTGCTTCACAACTGCCAGATCGGGTTCCCCCGAGTATAAGAAGACTTTTCTTCTCTCTGGTGTCCTTTCCCAAGTTATACAGTGGGGTTTGCGGCGGGCGGGACTGGTATTGTAGGTATCCGGTACTCACCGGTAGTTCCTAACTAGCATATCTCTAATGCTAACACTCAGCCCTTAGCCCTAAGCTTCTACTTCCTAACTCGGTATTCCCTAAACTCGGTATTTCCAGTCATCAGAGCGACACTTCGCTCTGATACCACTTTTTATAACACCCCTACCATTAATACATGCTTACCGTCCAATCTCCTTACACGTCAGATACACGCAGCGGGTACTTACTTACATACAATGGGTGATACAATGCCGTTAACCACCCACGTGGCTAACAAGGCTACTACTACTGCTTACAGCATCGGTCTGATGGACCGGAATCCCGAGTACTACACATCTATCATACATACTCCATTCATCAATCAAATACAACAATGCTCCATTCAATACTTACTCCTCCTCATTCCATACAACACAATATACTTCACCGAGTCTGCTAGGATCCTTATACATTTATAATGTCTCTTCCAAGTTCATACATACTCTCTAAGAGTCTACATCTACCCATTTTCTCACAACTACTTACTTTCTAAGTACAAGGGTGTGCCTCCGGTCTCTTCCTTGACCATATTCGCTTCGGGTACCTGCACACTAAAAAATGTCCCCCGAAGGGGTCAGCTTTCGCCGAGCATGATAACCGCATACCCCGCGTACTAGTGAGGGTACGCCGACCACTTGGTCGAATACATGCAGTTCATTTTCATACAAACATACATGCATACATGCTCTTACACACAATACAATAATACTTACGCAAACATACATACATACAATTCATTACATGCAAGGAATACGATATAACCATTCAATACTTACTTACCTTCTTCCGCATGCACATACTTATTACATACACAAAGTACAGTTCTTGTTAGCTTCATTGGTCCACCCGGGTTAATCGGGTGGAGATTACTCTTTTACTCGTTACTTCATACATACGCATACATACTCATACATACTTACGGATCCATACTTACTTACTCTTACTCTTACTCAAGTTAAGTCGTCGGGACCTCCGGCCCTGGGGACTACACCGTCCCACCTCCGGGATTTACTTGACTCACCAATCCGGGATGCTACCCATTTAAGGGATTTGGGCCGCGGACCAGTTTAAGAGTCGGGAATTGCAGCCAACCTCTTGTGACTCCGCATCCTCACGCGTGGCCGAAGCTATATCGGACTTCTACTCATTCCGGTTTACTCACTTAAGTTAGGAGTTAGGTGGTTAGGAATTAGCAGAAGTCATTCATTCAAGCCACAATATACAATACAAAGCTCATATACACATCCATACAAAATACAATACAATATACAAATACACTACAAGGTACAATTACACATCATCATCATTCATACATTTCATGAATTATACAAACTATTGTTCAAGACAAATATCGAGAACAATGTAAACAAGCACAAGTAAGTGCAATATAATCCGATTCGTGCATTTATCTTATTAGGTGGTCAAATAAGCACACAAATCGGGGTAACCAGATTAGGATACAGGGCATGAAGAAATCATACCTTTCACCGTTGTACTTGTATCCCAACGTTCCTCCGGTGTTCACAAATCAAGTTCCTATGATATACATGTAATTGAATGATTACTCTAACTACCATGAACTTAATTCGATTACTCTTACATTTCCTAATTCATACTTACTAAGTCTTTGCATTCTTTACACTTATGTTTCATTTACTTTCTTTTCATTACTTGTCCATGGTTTACTTACATAGATATATACATATGTATACGTGGGTATATATAGATATATATATGTATACATAATATATACATACTAATTATAACCCTATAGTTTTTTTTTTGTAAGTTATGGGTCTCTTCCGACCCACCGTCCGACCCAAGGCCCTGGGTCGGACCATTCCAGTAGTATTACACGTTCTCTGAAATTCTCCCCGCGTCCGCCCAGCACATTAGTCCGCCAACCCATACCCTCTGGGTCGGACCTTCCAGATTGTTTCGGGCTGTTGTCCAACCCTGTCCGACCCACGTCCGACTCACCCTCTGGGTCCCGGACGGAGTCAGAAACTTCGATAACATATTTTTTTGTATGTCCGACCCACGTCCGACTCATCACGGCCCTGGGTCTGACCGTTCCAGAAATTTATGTTCGTGCTTAAGACATGTCCGACCCACGTCCCGAATCCAGGCTGTGGGTCGGACGGTAGCAGGACATTGCTACAGACCTTATTTTTTCTTTATCCCATTTTCACCCATTGCTTCCTCCCCAATCTTCCTACATATTCCTAACAGTTTTATTAGTACCATTTAAATATTCTAAATCCCTTAATTCATCCACATCAAATCCATACTAATCCATCAAACAACTTACCAATTCCCTCACTTCTCTTCCAACACTTGTAGCAGTTTTTGTTATACTTATGCTACGGTTTAAAACTCATCCTCACATCCAATACTTCCTCTACCAATACCATCACTAGCATCCAATGCATTTCCAACCATTACATTACCTATACCCAAGTCCACTCTCCTCTTACCAAATCTTGCACATCCATCTCATTTCTTCTTTTTTAGTTCTACTGTATTTTTTTTTACCCTCCTTGCTCATACAGATTTGTTCCCACCTCCTCCATACATAATTCACTCTCCTAATGCCATTTCCAATACCTACATGCATGTCTCTCCTCTCTTTCAAGTCCAACACTCACTCCCAAGGTCAAGTACATAAATCCTCCTAGTTTCTCCAATGCCATTCAACAATTTTTGCTACAGATTTTATATCCTTTCATTCTCTTACCACAACTACTACTCCATAGTCATTAAACACCTCTACTAACTCCAATACACACCTTGGTTTTCCCATTCACCAAGTCATCCATACATATACATATTCCTACCAAATTTCGCCATAGTTCCTCTACTTTTCTTACTTGGCCACACATACCAATTCTCCCCCCAATTCATTCCTAATCTAGCCACACCCTTACAAGGGTCCTACCAGCAATCAATACGAATATAAATCCATCCCAATACACCAATACTCCATCAAGCATCAATACTAATACACATACACAACCATTTGGCTCCAAGGCCTACAATTCACATACTATTGCACAATTACTCACACTTCCACAATTACATTACTAATACATTATTTTGGTTCTTTAGATTGGTTTACCCATTCCCATTACTCTAATGCACTAAAATTTAACATTAGTAAAGAGCTCTTACCTTGAGCTTTTAATTCCTTCTTTCTTTCTCATCTCTCCTCCTTCTTCCTTTCTTGCCCAAATCGGCCATGTGGGGAATGGAGTTGCCAAACTCCATTCCCTCACCCAATGAACACAAAACACTACAATTAATACTAACTCTTAAATTAATGTCAATTCATTGAAGTGTTTGAAATGAAATTTCTAGGGTTTACCTTTGGAGAGTTTTAGAAGGGGTTTTAGCCCTTGGTTCAAGAAGGTGAATCCACCACCATTGTAAGGTTGATATTATGCTCAAAAGAGAGAGAGAAAACAAGGCATTACACAAGGGTAAAAATCGGTTATGAAGGGAGATGAAGAAAACATAGTTTTTCATGTAGATTTTTACCTTGTTGGAAAGAGGAGACTCCAAGCTCCACAATGGTGTGCTTTTCTCTTCAAATGGGGAAACCCATGGAGATGAAACTCATCCTTTTCGAATTTTGAAAAGAGAGAATGATAGAGGATGATGAGGGGAGTTCAAATATGTAATTTGTTTTCGATTTGGAGCTTACATGTGGATGGAGCATGAGGAAGAAGATAGAGTAGCCATTGTTGTTGTGGGGAGAGCTCAAAATTGCCCATTCCAGCAGAGAGAGGAGGGAGAATTCGATGGAGGGGAGGAAGGAAAGAGAGAGGTGAGTGAATTGTGAGAGTGAGGTGAGAGGGAAGAGAATAAAGTAGCTTTTACTTTATTGTTTTTTGCTTTTTTTGGCTCTCTTATTTAATTAGCTAGTTACATGTGTGTGAGGGAGTTATTTGACTGATAAAAACCGGCCCCCTACAGTTATACTAGCTGGAGCGTTTTTCGTCTTTTACAGAAAACGCTCGTTACTTTACCCGGTTTAGGTACTGTTCACTAACCGGGCCCGTTTTCCGGAATTTTCTCGTTTCTTTATTTTTATTGACTACTAAGCTCCCATAAATGCTTAATAATTATTATTTAATGGTTTATAATTTTTACGGGTCTGTTTGACCACTTAAAATCACGTTTTCGGGTTTTCTCAAAAAACGTGCGTTAAAGCCCTATTAGCGTTTTAATGCCTTATTTGGATCCGTTTTCTTCGGGAGTTGTTCCCATATATTATTTAGGTCTTATTAAACCTTTAGAATCCATATAACACGCTAACCGAGGTCTCATACCTCCTATGGTTACTTAACGCTTATTTAGCGTTTTCCGCTTTTTAAGCGTTTATTTATTTCTTTTGGATTTATTTTTCCTTACTAGTATTAATTGGGTACCATTAGGCCCTTAAATACATATGAGATTAATTTTAATCCCTATATTTAAATTCGGGGTATTTCAACGGGGTTGAAGTAGTTCATTCTGAAACCGGTAATATACTCAAACTTATATTTTTCTTTTTGGAGAACAAGAAACATACATGCTTTGCGCCTATTTATTCTCTTCTTTGTGTTTGTGTGTCTCTTTATTCTCTTCTAGTGTCTGCGCCACTACAATCTCTTCACACTCACGGTGATTTTGCAAGGCGAACAAGAAGCTTACATGCTCTGTGCCACTGTTCATTCTCTTGCGTTTGCGCCTCTACAGAGATGCAAAACTGTTGCATCTCGCTCCCGAGAAAGAAGAAGATGCAGCTAATTTTTTTTTATTTTTTAAAAAAATACCTATGGCGGCGGTTGTTAGTTAGGAACCGCCGCCATAGGTGTTTTTTTTTTTTGAAAACCACCTATGGCGGCGGTTCTTAGCTAACAACCGCCACCATAGGTGTGTTTTTTTTTTAAAACAACCACCTATGGCGGCGGTTGTAGCTAGGAACCGCCACCATAGGTGTGTTTTTTTCAAAAAAAAAATAACCACCTATGGCGGCGGTTGTAGCTAGGAACCGCCACCATAGGTGTTCTATCTCGGCGGTTGTTCAACCGCCGAGATAGGGTCTCATCCCTATTTTGGCGGTCTCCATTTCGGCGGTTCTAGAACCGCCGAAATAGACCTTTTACAACCGCCGAAATAGGCCCTTTTTGTACTAGTGCCTTCTAACCTTCTTATCAGGTCCTTGAAGTTGTGATCCAATCACACTTCCTATTTGTTGGTTAACCCTGTAGTCCTTGGCGCCACTCCCAGAGTCCGCTCCTTGACTACCTTGCTTTGACACTCAGCCAACGAGTCTTGACATCGCTTCATGTCTCTCCATAACACCGGTAAGCCACATGCCAACCCTTCGAAGTTGTCCAACAACTCTTGAATCTTTCCTCCAAGGTAGTCCACCAAGCGCCCTTGTTCCCCTTGGCTCGTCCCTAGGACAGCCCCTTGGAAACCACTAGGGTATGTCATGCCACCATGCACAACCACTATGCTTTTGGACACCTTCTCTTGAAGAGGCCCTTTAGATGCTCCAAGCACCTGTGGGTTAGGGCCCTCGCATCCACATGTTTCCTCCTTGGCCTAACCCTCTCATGCTAGCCAACTTATTCTTTCGGGTTGTTGTTCTTCTAACTGGATGTCTACATGCGCCTCCAAGGCCATATCCAACATCCAGGCTAGTTGTCCTTCCCCAACTATTCCTTGGCCCACCTTGATTTCCTTGAACCTTGCCGATCTTGAACGCTTGCTCGTAGTAGAATATCTGGCTTTGATTAATTTGGTAAACTCATGCCTAGATTCCCACCTTATAGCTAGCTACTCATGTGTCACTACTAGAATGCCATCTTCCACGGCCTCACTTAGTCCCATTGATGGTGTACTTGTCCAACACTCAAAGTTTGACAAACCATCGATTTAGTGATTCTAGCTAGTGCACCGTCTACTATAACCATGTGGTTCGCATAGTCACAACTAACCTCATCTTTAGGGATGGCAATGGGTCAGGTTTGGGTCGGGTGGAGCATCACCCGCACCCTTCACCCGACTTCACCCTCTCCACCCGTACCCGACCCGTCACTCGTTATGTATCACCCATCATCCGCGGGTGTACCAAGCCCCGGCGGCTTGGTCGGTAGTGGAAGGAGTAGAGAGATACCCTTGAACCAAAGGTCCTGGGTTCGAAACTCACCCACTGTTGTTACCAATCAAAAAAGCCCATCATCCGCGGGTGAAGCTATTGAACCTGTTTATTTTTTTTCCTTGTTCGCCGGTTAGGTTTGCAAATTACTGTGAGTGGAGAGAAAATAGAGACGCAGAGCATGTATGTTCTATGTTCGCCGGTTAGGGTTGCAAAATTTACTTCAGAGAAAATAATGAAATATTGCATAGAGCATGTATGTTCCATGTTCGCCAATTATGGTGGCCAAATTAGCATGAGTGAAGATAGAAAATAGAAGCGCAGAGCATGTATGCTCAATGTTCACCTGTTAGGATTGCGAAATTACCTTCAGTGAAGAGAATGAAAAACTTCGCAGAGCATGTAAGTTATTTGTTTTTTAGTTAGGGTTTCAAAATTACTGAGAATGAAGAAAGAAAATAGAAGCACAGAGCATCTTTGTTCCATGTTTGCCAGTTAGAGTTGCAATTACCTTCAGTGAAGAGAATTAAAAACTGCGCAGAGTAAATATGTTAGGGAAGTAAAATTACCGAGAGTGGTGAGAATAAAGAATGACGCAATCACCCAAAGCATGAATGTTCCTTGTTCACTAGTTAGGGTTACAAAAATCGTGAGTGAAAGAGAATGAATAATAAGTAATATATACATATATATATAATCTATGCGGGTGAACGAGTCGGATGATGGGTGAAAAATGTTCACCCATCACTCGACCCGCACCTGTTCCACCCGTCACCCGTTTTATGCGGGTTTTTCACCCGGTTTAGCGAGTCGGGTGACTGGGTGAAATGGGTACTCGTGGACCCATTGCCATCCCTACTCATCTTAGCTCACCTGAAAAGATGGTATCACCCTTTCCCTTTCAAGATCTACTCATGTCCATGCACACAAATTGGGAACTCGCAATTTAGGAGCAAACTTCAACTTTATTCAGCACTTCGCTTGGTTCGAACTACAAAAGGAATAGAAACAAAAGTAGTAATTTCCAATTACAAAGGATAACTTGGAAAGAAAATAAACTAACTACCAAATTCAAATGCCATCTTCCAAAACTTGAAGTATGACCAATTTCAAAGAACAGGGAATCGAGAACACCTAATTCAAGCGACTCCAAGCGCCACCATGCCTAGAACTCTCCACGGCACGACGCTTCCTCTCAAGTACTCAACCCAACTGGAAGATCTCCTATGGAGGGTGTGAGTCCATAGACCCACCCATGCATAGACTCCACACCGATCCACATGCGGTTCTGGAACAACTCGACGCTAGTCTTGGCTTTTGGAGCAAACAGTTCCCCTAGAATCATGGGAACAAGAGACAAATCTAAGAGGTCAAAAGTAAGATAGCCTCCCCGCGGACCTATCTTCACATAAGACTCAACTCTTTCACATGTCTCTGCAGCAACCTCATCTCCCATCCTAATACGTCTCACATTAGGAACGATAGGCAGCTTCAGCTCTCTAGTCACACGCAAACTTAGACAATAGCATCCCTTGGGCTACTCCTTCTTGGCACCACTCTTTGGCACCTCAGTCAAACCCATCTTCCTCTTCTTGTTAGAAAGATACCTCTTCCAAGACCTGCGATACTCGCCACTAGCACCCTTGGTTCCTTTGACCTTGAAATCTCCTAGAGACTCAGCAAGTGCAACCGCTTCGGACAAGGTCTTTGGCTTCTTAAGCCACATTTTCTCGTGCGCATCTATGGACATCCCGCTGACAAAGTAGAAGACTTTGTACTTCTCTGGCTAGTCGGACAATTCAGCAACAATAGCATTGAACTCAGACACATAATCTCTTACCGTGCCTGTCATGGTGATCGTAGTTAAGTCGGTCTGGGCCATCCAAACAGCATCCTTAGGATAGAAATGCCTTCGAACTTCTTTCTTGAAGTCCGCCCACGTCTCGACCTTTTCCTTGCCTACGGTCCTCCACCATTGCTTAGCTCTCCTTGAGAGCCTTGACCTTGCATACAAAAGTTTCTCGCGGTCTGACTTAATGTCATTAGCCTCAAAGTAATCCAACAAATCTAGGAAAAAGTTAGCCAAGATTATCCCATCTCTCCCTGAGAGCCTTGACCTTGTATACAAAAGTTTCTCGCGGTCTGACTTAATGTCATTAGCCTCTAAGTAATCCGACAAATCTAGGAAAAAGTTAGCCAAGATTGTCCCATCTCTAGCGCCATCATAGAGTTCGGGATCTGGAAACTTCAATTTCCTCTTCCCATTCAGCCCACACAACTGATCATACGTTATCTTGTAACGTGATACTTGGACTTATACTTATCACAAGAACTCTTCGAGTCCTCCCTTGGATCCTCTTCCTCCTCTTCACTCCCGGAACCATCCTCGGAAGGAGAACTATAAGAACCACCTGAGGAACCATCGTCATCCCCGCCGCCATGATGTCCAACATATGCTCGGGCTCGACCTCAACATCCTCAAAGAGCTCCTCATCTTCTCGGCCATCGTCATCACCTCGGCCATAGCGCCAACTCCTGGATTCATTAAAACCAGGATCTCAAAAAGAATATTATGACTAATTGCACTTCAAAATGTTTCTAAGTTCACTTCTGCACAAGATCGTAATGGAGACATCCTCGCCTTTCTTGCTTCCCTCGGCAGCTCATGTAAGGGGTCCCTCATCAGTTGAAGTCTTCAGCACAGAGAGCATGGAAAGAATAGATTTCACAAAAAAGAAAGACCATACCAATCAGCTGCCATTCATAACGAGCCATGTATCTTCTCGAATGATAAGCACTACTGAATGAAGTTCAGGGTCGGCAATAATAAATAGTCAGTGAAAGCACAAGTCTCCAGTAGTTGCAATTGAGAATAAATTGTAACAAAGTGAGATGAGTGTAAATCACCAAGACAAAAAACAGACATCTCACTTCCATAAACAAATGCAGACAATTGTAACACACCACTTCAAAATAAATCTAGACGAGCAAATTTAAGTGACTAGCTAAATATGCACAAAGCCTGGGTTACAATGATACTGTCTCTTCATGTTGATTAACAAATGCAATGTTATCCTCTGCCAATACACAAATATGCACAAAGCTTGATTTCAACTCACCTTCAGAACAGTTTCTAAGCATATTATTGCCGTATTAATTCATCTCCAATGTCGCCAAAGATGGTAAAAATAAAAATAAAAAAGTGGTCTCAAATGAAATATACCTTGTACTAATTTGTAGCAGGAAGGTATATTCTAAAGATGTCTCTTGCTGTCACCTTTCTTCTGCAGGTAGGGCATTTATCCTGAGCAGCTATAGAAGCTTTGATACAGTTCTTGCAGAAAATATGGCCACATTTGGTTTTCATCTCCTCAACTAATGAACCCATATGCAAACTGGGCAGCTGAATGTAGGCTCTGGGGGAGGAGGAGGACTAGTGGTAACAGAATCTTTGGTGGACCTCCTGTAAATATCTACCTGTAGTGAGTTGAGTACAACATGATAAAAATTATAACATCGTCATTACTCCCAAAGCAAGCAGGCAACACTTTGAAAATATAAAATAATTTGAAAATGTTTTGAAGCCACAAATGATCACAGAAAAGCAATATTGCTAACTCATATCTCCATGGAAAACCTAGTGAAAGCACAGAAACTGAAATGAAATCATTCAAAAAAGATGGTTAGCTAAGGCTCGTACATTGCTGCCGCCTTCTGAATCACATAAATTTCACAGCTGATTATATCAAACCTTCAGGCACTGTAGAAATAAGTGTAATCAAGTTAGAAGATGCAAATTGCAAACCACCATCAACATATATAGATTCATATGCAGAGCACAAGAATACATCAAATTAGTGGTTGCAGACATTTTTGTATCAATTTTGTATGTCTCTTTTCCCAGTAGAACTAACCTTGCATTCTTGAACTTACATAGTCACTCATATCCACCGGAAAAGAATGTGATATGGATTCAGAACAAAGAAAATATGAAAAAAAGCAGAAGACACGGAAAGAAAAATTGAGCAGAAGCTAAAATTACAGAATAGTTAACACCATGATCAATGTCTAGAGGATTTGGGAGAATTGTAAGCCCTTGCCTGACTCGACATCAACAACTCTTCTTCCTCGTATCCTTCTTGAATTGTATTTGGCCTGCCATAGAAGCCAAACTAGATAAACAAACTCGAATGCAAAAGTCAGCAAACAGGTTTCTTGGCAGAGAATACAAGAGAGAAATATGCACCTCAGCAAATGCTCTAGGTGATGAAAGGATCACATCATCCTCAATTGAATCAACGTCTATAGGCATCAGCGGAGGAAGTGCTCCCTGCCGAGAACCTTGTCCTGTGGCAGTAGCATGGTCCAATTGAGGTCCACCCGAAGTTCCTTCTTCATCAAGGTTCTCACTAGGAAGTGCATTAAGATCCACATTCAACATCACTTTTCTCTTTCCCGTGGCTCTTGAAGTAGCTAGCCTTGACCCCCTAGCACTCATGCTGGAAGTCAAGAGTTTGACAACCTAGTAATATGGACAACTGTAAATATTAAGGGTCCATCCATTAAGATAATAATCGAAGGATTATACAAGAATAATCCATCTCCTTCATTAAGAGTGTAGTATAGGTACAGCTCAGTAAAGGCAGGGGCGGACCTAGGTTGGGTGACATGGGGTCACGTGACCCCATGACTTTTGAAAAAAAAAATTATTATAGTAAGTTTTAATGTAATTTTTTATAAGATAGTAGATATTTTATGTCTTAGTGACCCCACAAATGTCATAAAAATTGTAAAAAAAATTAATTATAGTAAGTTTTAATGTAATTTTTTATAAAATAGTAGATATTTTATGTCTTAGTGATCCTACAAATGTCATAAAAATTTAACTATAGAAATTTTTATTTGTCAGTGACCCCATAATTTGCAGTCTCTGGGTCCGCCACTGAGTAAAGGGATCATGAGGATGCACGTAGGAATATATAAGTAAAAAAATAAAACAGCATGTAAACTATTATCACACTTCTATATTATTATTGAAGTCAAATAATCAAGCAAAACGGTCATATAAAGACACGACCAAGACAATATCACTTCAAAAAACTTGACAATTTTCTACATATTATGGAGTACCATCAATTTTCTATATATATATAAAAACACAAGAGCGACTAATACCAACAGCCTCCCAGAAAAAAACAAGTACAACGTCAAAATGCAATAAAACATCCAATCATACAATACAACACAAATGTTGAGGGTAAGAGATACGGTAATCACAAGCATTAAGTCCTATATTACAGTTTCAGCACAAGAAAGGACCAATTAATCAGTTCACGGACAATCAGGGTGTACAGGAGAGTGTTTGGATAGCTAAAGAAAAAGGAATTCGTCTAGCTGTTACTGATAATAGCTGAAGTCACGACCTACAGCCCTTCTCTTGCTCCCATGTTAACTTAAATGAATCTTTCTAACAGAGAATTAGCGTAATCTGGGAAAAAGTGAACAATCAAAACAATCGGGCAAATGATGAAGACCCTTCAAAGTATGGCAAAGTTACTGTTCAAGAACATACTAGTTCAACCTTTTCAAAAAACTAGCATCTCTGAACACCACTTAACTTTTTTTTTCTATGATAATACGCTAGAAGCTCCAAAATTCAAACCAAAACAGCAACAATGGGACGAAAAGATGAAGATCATTTACATTATGGCAAAGTTACAGTTGAAGAACATACTAGTTCAACTTCCTTCCGTTCAGCCCCGCACCTTCCTTCCATTCCGATCGCAGAGGATGGCCCGATCGTCTAAAGCCCTCAATCAGCAACATAAGCAAGGACCAAGACTCCATTTCAGTAATATTGTAGACTTTGAATCGTTGGGTCCAATAGGGTGAAAATCAAATAGACCAATGGTATATTAAGAAACCAAAAAGAAAAGAAAGACAGTAGAAGAAGTCTAGAAGAGTAGCCACATAGAAGATCCATATAATTTAAATCTAGTAGTAGGGCAAAGCAATAGCATCCCCCACCACTGTCTTAGAGAGTTGAAGATGGGAGAATGTAAAAGCGGTCCACTCTCTTCGAGTAGCTGGTTAGAATGTTTTCACCATCGTTTTCAGTCGACCTACATTCTCCGATGTCCGTGTGTTTTACAAGTGTTATACTCACATGATGCAACATATTTTGAAAAACACAAATTAATTTCTTCCATAGGAATGAGCGGCATCACATTGTATCATGTTTGTATGTATAGGTGGGTCAGTAAGTTGGAAAATGATAACCATTAAATGACTTGGACCAGACACATCAAATGAAGTAGAATCTAACCTGCATTCAAATCGTTTGAAAATATTTTATCCAGAATATAGCAGCAGAGCACAGTACACCGATTCTTTGGGAGAGAATGGTCCACAACCAACTACTACCATCAAGGACACGTACTATGTACTAAATTCATGGTGTTACAGCTTCCAGTCAATGTAAGTACTCATGGCTGCAACTACCAACTTATGTAGCCGGCCGGTTACGAACCGCGCGTGTGCATATAAGAGTGATTGCAACATCAAGATCAAAATTTAAGGAAACAGAACATTTTCTACTGCGAGAAGAAAACACCGGGGAACAAAACAAACAAACAATGACCGCCCTATGCGGTGTTGATAGACTAGCTCCACGGAGGTTGTCTTGCTCTCGTCTCAGCAACAGCCTAACCGGTGCCGTTTCATGCACTAGGGTTTTCTTTCCTAAGAGGCCTTATTCTTTCTTCCACATATCGTCGTGTCTTTCACTCACTCCACAACCAGGGCAACCACAAGCCCAAAGCAAGCGCTTGGATAACCAGATGCGGCAGGGCAGCCTTACTGAGGATGGACTGTCGTATAAGGAGTGCTTCATTATTCGTAGCTATGAGGTCGGGATCAATAAGACCGCCACCATTGAAATTGTCGCCAAGTTCTTGCAGGTGCGGTTTCAGCCTAGGGCTTTCCCTTTTCCTTTTTTCGAAAAGTACTGATACCATTGCAACAACCGGCGTATTACAGTGATACAAGGTCCATGGTAGGCAGTAGGCCGAAAACTACTACAGGTAACATATTAGTGTAAAATGCAACCTATGAATAGGCAAATCAGACAGGATTAAAACACTAGGCAAGAGCTTAAAATGAAGATTGAAAAACACAGCTAAAATTATTCATAGCTTAGCAACGGGGAAGTTATCATACTACCTCCGTCCCGTCATAAGTGTTTCATTTGCTTTTTGGCACGTTTTTCCATTTCAATATTAAATATATAAGATAAAATAATTTTAAAAAAAAATTACAATATATAGTTTTTCACATAAGGATTCCATTATAAAATATAGATTTATAAAAATATATTATCTTATATGTTAAATATTGAAGTCAAACGACAAGCTCAAATAGTAAAGTGGACAATGTGGTTGAGACGGAGGGAGTATTAATTAGGAAGGATCACTTGTGGTGAGGTTTGGGTCTTTCTCATGGACAAGTTCAACAACCAGAGTTGGAACCTGGGCTTGGGCCGCTGGTTTCCCTTTCTTAATCCCTGCAGGAGAATTCTTTCTATTGGATATGTCCTCAGAAGTCCCCTCAGAGGTTCGTCACTCCAGACTTCTCTTTCTTGTGGTGTTGGCTGGTCTAAGATCTCGGTCTTCCTTCATGATCATGGTGCTTTGGTTGGTGTGGTCCATTTGCGGAGCGACTTGGGACCTAGAGTCCCTGAGGAGGATTGTCCAGGGTCGGTATCCATGCTCACGTTAGCTTGTATCATGAGGCTTCTTGGTTGGATTCGAGCCTCTCTTAGAGCACTTCACCAGGCCACATGCAGCTTAATTTCCAAAGCTCATCAGTTCCATCGGCTTCTGTTTGCTGGCCCGGACGGGGGTTGAAGGCTTTAATTAAGCCAGTACTCGTAAGGCAATAGACCAAGGCCATAGAGAGTTTTGTCTGGACATTCCGTAATCTGGTGAGTGAATAAGCCACACTTGAAGCATATGTCTGGCATCTTTTCATAGGTGACTTAAAGAACCGACTCCACTCCCTCGATCGATATACTGACGCACCTTAGGATCGGCTTAAGGAGATCCATGAGGATTTTAACACGAAGATAGCCTCTGTTCAGTTTCCTATCTTTTTCTCCATAATTTAGGAAGCAGCTTATCTGATTTCCCAGCTTCATAGCATTATCCTTGTGATGGAGGAAGAGGGGGGCATCATGAATTCTTGCCCAAATCGGTATCCAGTTGAAGTCATGCTCTTTCGGGACTTCATTATGTCAATTCTCTGAAACACTAAGAGTGCACCGTCGAAGCACCACGGTCCTCTGTATAGGACCATGTGCACCATCTCCATCTTGTTGAACTCAAATAGGTATAGGTTCTTCCCTGCACTTCTTGCTTTGAAAGCGCCTTCAAGTTTCCAAGCGCGCCCAAAGGAGGATTCCAGGTTGCAGGTGTCGACCAACTTATTGAAGAAGTTCTTGTATATGAGGGTCTTCATGAAAGAGATGGAGTGGGATCGGTCTCCATTTTCCTACATCTAAAGGACTTCTCCCTCCTTCATCGTGAGTGATAGTTGTTCACAGCGGGTGGAAAGGTCGTCAACCGCGGTTTGTGAATTCTGTTTTTGCATTTCACCTTGGAAGGAGAGCCTATGTTTCCACATTAGGTAGAACGAGAAGATGGTGAGGAGAAAGACGGCAAGGGCGGCGGTGAATTGTGGGATTGAATTTGTATGATTTATCATTGCATGCATGGTGTCAATATTGCAATTCCCTAGGAAATGCTGCTGCAAGCTTCTCTTCCATGAGCACGTTGCAAGGAAGTGGAGGGTTGATTCCATCTGTTGATTTTGGGAGCAGATGGTTAGAGCGCAGGAGGAGTGGAAGAAAAGAAGAAAACAATAAGGGGGAGGAGTGGGTGTAAATGGCTTTCAAATGTTGGTGTTGATTTGGTGAGTATTGAGGCGGAGATGTGGAAGGAACTTCCGCAGGGATTTTCCTGGGCAAAAGCAGTGGGGATTACATTGTCTTTTAGCATACAATTGATGAACTAGAAAGAATAAAAAATAAAAGGAGAAAGGATTTAGAAGAGCAATGACTCTTGGATATGGTGGATACACGAGCGGAGGCGGAGGATGGATAATGGCATTAGGGCTTTCCCTTTTCTTAGTACTTAGATATACTGATCTTAAGACAATTTAACATGTGTTAAGAACAAGACATTCAAAACATTTTAATATGGGGTGAATTATTGGATACCCTCTCTAAATGGGTATGATACCCTTCTTATGTAATCTCTCACCTCCATCATTATAAACACACAAAAAAATCATAATATACCCCGAGGTTCACCCATTTTTTACAAAATACCCCTAATTTTTATAAATAACTAAAATATACTCCTCGAGTTTATTTTACTCTATAATGTACCCCTCGGGTTTATCAATCTATCAAGCTCTGTAAACTAAAAAATGCTAAGAAAATATTCATGTATACTATGATTGGATAAGAACAACAAAGGAAAAGATTTATAATAGTTAGTGTCATCTTTTCTATAATAGAGATGAAAATGATCATATAAGGATGTGTACATGTTTCTAATCACTAGTGGAAACGCTTCTAAGCTATCATGGATACGTAAACACTAAGGTTAATACGTAAAATCGAATCCAACAACTTAATTTATCGTTTTAAAACGTTATAGCCTTTAGGTTTACCAATCAGTCAAGCTCCGTACACTAATAAATGCTAAGAAATTATTTTTATACACCATGATTCGATGAAAACGACAAAGAGAAAAAATATATAACAGCTAGTGTCATATTTTCTATAAATTATAGAAAAAGTGATAGTTTGTCCATTTTTAATGTTACTGTACATGGGTATTGGGAGAAAGAAAGAAAAAAAACTGCATTACAACTTTGGATGGTTGGGATTAGCCCTGTACGCCTATGTCATATTTGATAGCATATTTGTGGCATAAATGGGTGGATCCCACGTTGGTCCTACGTTCTACTCCAATAATATACTGCCACATATAAAACAGCTGCAAAACAGCCAGACCAAAACAACCGTAAAACAGCCATGTCGAATAGAAAGTTTATCTATCCTTCATTAACGATATAGATTGTTTCTAGCCGGGTCGGAAAGATGCATCCGTCACTAAGTGGTACGCCATGATATCCTTATTATGTAATTTCTCACCCCATCTTTAAAAAAAAAAGGAAATTTTCATAATATACCTATTTTTTACAAAATACCCCTAAGCTTCATAAATCACTATAATATACTCCTCAAATTTATTTACTCTATAAAGTACCCTCGAGTTTGTTCTACTCTACAATATACCCCTAAGGATTAGTTTATTCTACAATATATGACTGAGAGTGTAACAAATATATTTGGGAAATTTTATGAAATGCCACTATATTTTTGGCTAATTCATGAAATGCCACTAAAAAAAGAAAGTCACAAAATGCCACTATATTTTTGTAAAAGTACATGAAATGCCACTATAGTCATTGACCAGATGGAAAAAAGACAAAATTACCCCTACTAGTTAACAAAGTACTTTTAAAGTTCACAATATGTCCCTAAGTGTTAAAATATTCATAAAAATTCATAAAAAATCAAAATACATTAAAAATTGAAAATAATTTATTTAAATTAAAATATTTATAAAACTATAAAAATTGAAAAAAATATGAAAATATCATAAAATATTTAAAAAAATGTTTCATTTTTAAAAGTTTATTTAGTAACCATAAAAAGAATATTGTGTTCTAAATAAATAATTTAAACTAATTTTTCTACCAATTTATACCAATTAAGTAACATAATTTTACCATACATTTTTTAATTATTATTTTCTATCAATTTAAGTTATTTCTTCAAAATAAATTATTATATTTAGAAATTTTAATTTTTTTCATTTATCAGCAAAATAAAAAATAATCTTACTTTGAAGAAATAATTTAAATTGATAGAAAATTATAATTAAAAAATGTATGATAAAAATTATGGTACTTATTTGGTATAAATTATAGTACTTAATTGGTTTAAATTGGTAGAAAATTGGTTTAAATTATTTGTTTAGAACACAATATTCTTTTATGGTACTAAATGAATTTTAAAAAATGAAATATTTTTAAAAAACATTTTATGATATTTTCATTTTTTATTTTTTTTATTTTTTTTATTTTTTATTGTATTTTGATATTTTTGTGAATTTTTTAACACTTAGGGGCATATTGTGAACTTTAAAAGTACTTTGTTAACTAGTAGGGGTATTTTTGTCTTTTTCCATCTGGTCAATGACTATAGTGGCATTTCATGGACTTTTACGAAAATATAGTGGCATTTTGTGACTTTCTTTTTTTTTAGTGGCATTTCATGAATTAGCCAAAATTATACTGGTATTTCATGAAATTTCAAAATATATTTTTCACGATATACCCTGATAGTGTACCGGTTAAAAAAATTTCACGATATATCATGTGAAGTGTAATGAATTTTGTTTTTTTACACGTATACCCTCCAAGCGCAAAGGGAATGTCACTTTACCTCATAACCGAACCAATCTGATGGACCCAACTTTACCCGGTGTACCCACTAAAATTAGTGCAAATTCCAGCAGGATTGCACCCAACACATCACCATCTGCATTATTCATTTCACATTGTAGATTTTTGTAGCTTGGAAAAACTAGGTTGATGTATGTGAAAAAAAGAAGATACAAAACAAAGATTCTTATGTAGCATGATGGTAGAACGAGAGTGACAATTATCCCTAAAAATGCTTTAGACTGAGACAAAGGCTTTTAAAACCTAGGTGAAAGTTCAAGTAACTGGCTTAAAAATAAGAAGAAATGACCATACTTGCCAAACACAGCTTGTCCAATATCCGGATATGCAATGATCTATTTGTTCTTGTCTAAATAGATTCTCAAGAGACTATGAGAGATGTAACCAATGACTGTAAATCGAACCTACAATATAACGCTGACCCAAGCCCCCTCCTGCATGGTTGATGGCATCGAGAAACGTTATATGCCCACACATGCATTAACTTCTAATAAAAAAAGATCATAATAAGATTCGCAAGAGCAATTTATGAATATATAAAAACTTGGACACCAATTAGAGGCCTAGTTTACATTAAAGGTCTAGAACAAGATGTTGGATTCTTCTTATTATCTCTACAAAGTCAAACATAAAAGATAATATTTCTCTTCACTAACAATGAAAGCTAATTTGGCGGTGATCTTAAATTAAAGCATTGAACATGTTTGGAGACACTACACCTATCTACTATTTCTAGTATTTAAAGGCCAAAACTTGGAGCTACACTTGGCACATGTATATTATGAAAAAGTGATCGTTACACTATCCAGGGGTATATCGTGTAAAAAAACAAAATTCAGTACACTTCACACGAGTATATCATGAAAATGTAGTTGGTACACAGTGCAGGGGTATATCATGGTAAAAATATTTGTTACACTCACAAGGGTATATTTTAGAGTAAAATAAACATGAGTGATATATTATAATCATTTACTATGTTTAGAGGTGTTTTGAAAAAAAAACTGGTAAACCTCAGGGGTATATTATGAAATTTCCCAAAAAAACATAAACTCTTTCCTAGTTGGATGAAAAATATTTCGAATATCATTGTCCAATTTTACACTAAGTTAATATTTCAAGCACAAAAATTGACATGTACAATGAATATCATTGTCCAATTTTTGTTGGGTTAATTTTTAAATTATTATTATTTCATAATAATGATTAGATTTATATAATTTCTCATAAAATTTAAATTATGTGAAACTTTGATAAAAAAATACAAATATATTTCACTATCTGTCTATCCATGCAATTTTATTTTACTATGTTAATATAAAAAATTAATAGCACAAATTCAAAAATCTATAAATATAATAACTCAAAAATTATAGATAAAAAGTACAATACCTATCTAGTATAATCTAACTTGATGAAAAATTAGGTATTCGGGTAATGAAATGATGACTTGAAATGTTATCTTGAAAAGCTATTGAATAAAACAGTATAAGAGTGAATAATTAAATTGTAAGCTATAGTAGAAATATTAAGGTAATTAAAATTGTAATTGCGAAATAAAATTGTGAGATGAAATCAAGTTATAAAGAAATTTAATATAATTACAAATATAACAATATAAAATAAAGAAATTTACCGAAGGACAACGATATGAGGGTAAAGAAAATTAAATGGTGTATTTGTAATTTTACTATAAAATAAAATGAATTCAAGGTTATATTCTAGTGCTCGTAATCTCGCAGAAATGGAAAAGGGAATATATATATAGGGGTTATTATTTCAAAAAATAGAGTATTTTGCTTCTATTAAGGTAAGGATATACATATTTTTTTAAGAAAAGGTGTTATGTATTAATTCATGCAATAGCTAAGTACATAGGGTGGAAATTCGTCTGATTTCCAAGTATAACGTGGCAGTTGTAATCGTCTAGTTAGGTTGGCTAGATTGTGTGCCATCAAATAGTCAAAGAACCATTGGACCTCGTAAAAAACACTAAGTTTATAAGGAAAGTATGGTATTAGCATGCACATGATAAATTTAACAGAAAATAATGTTCTATTACAAAACAAAATGTATGGATAGTGTGTAGTGCTTGCATCTGAATGTTGGTAAAAAATATATTTTGAAAATGATTTGTCAAGTTCTTTAATTTTACCAACTTTGATCTCCTAATCTTTATAATGTTTATAAGATTAATATTGTTTGGACTTTGTGGGAGTCAATAATGAAAAGGTAGTGGAAATAAAGACCAATGTTTATCATGTCAAATTATTATTTTACACCCAATATCATTTGTTGCTTTGATGTAAGGCAAGGTGAGATTTAGTCCGTACAATTTCCTTTTTCACGTCCATATGGAAAGGTGATTACAATTTCACATTATTATTAATCAAATAGTTAATTCAGTAGTAATATACTACAGGTTTCCAAAAAAAATACATTATAATGAAATTCTGTATCATGTTTTGATTTACATCTCAATATTGATGAGGTTACAGGAAGTTGGGTGTAACCATCCGAAGAGTCTTGGATATTCTACTGACGGGCTATCTACCACACCTTCCATGACAAACCGTCATCTTATTTGGGTGGCTACTCGTATGCACATTGAGATGTACAAATATCCTACGCGGTAACAAAAAAAAAATTGACTTTTTATATATGTTCGATCGTTCCTAATTCAATATTTGATCGGTTCCTAAAAAATATTGTGTTCATTAACGGTGTAGGGGAGATGTTGTCGAGATAGAGACATGGTGCCAGAGTAATGGAAGAATTGGAATGAGGCGTGAATTTATACTAAAAGACTATGCAACCAATGACATTATTGGAAGAGCGACCAGGTAATAACCTCACAAAATTGTACTATTAATATAATCAATCATATGGTTTATACTTAATATCGATAGTACGTTTTCTATCTCCTTGCAGTCCGACAAATTTTCAACTAGTTTGCTTGTGATACTTATTCTTAATTTCGCAGCAAATGGGTGATGATGAATCAAGTTACTCGAAAGCTAGAAAAAGTCAATCGTGAAATCTATGAAGAATTTTTAGTCTACTGTCCAAAAACTCTTAGGTTACAAGTTCTTTCCTGTTTCTTATTCAAAACTTTTGAATATTTATAGTAATTATTATTTACCAAACTGTAAACGAACAAAATTTTATCAACACCCACTCCATATTTGTAATTTTTGTAGTATTAATTTTCCTTGTACATGATTACCTTCAGATTAGCTTTTCCTGATGAAAATAACAAGAGTGAGAAGAAAATACCTAAACTAGATGGCCCTGTTGATTATTCTAGGCTCGGCCTAAAGGTAAGATGGACTAATACTGATCATGTAAGATATCGGTATATATATATTGACATCTTTCTAGTCCATGTACTTAATATTATGATTTACATTTCCAGCCTAAGAGAGGTGACTTTGATATGAATCAGCATGTAAACAATGTGACATATATTGGATGGGTGTTAGAGGTTAGTAAATTCTTATTTTTTTGTATTTCAAATATATATAATTCATTTACTTGACTATAATTCGATTAATTTTTTCATAGTGTGAAAAAATTCCTCATTGTGAAATCTTTACTTCAATTCACAGAGCATACCACAAGATACCTTCCAAACCCATGAATTAAGAAGTATCACCTTGGATTATAGGAGGGAATGTCAACTTGGAGATGTTGTAGATTCACTCACAACAACAATAAATGCAAAAGGAATGAAACTGAACTCGAGGGTCAATGGAATAAATGGCACAACCTCTTCTTTCCACGAAGAGCATGAGCATTATCGTGAGTTTCTTCATCAATTGATACTTTCTGGTGATGGGCATCAGATAAACCAAGGACATACACAGTGGATAAGAAGAAAAAGAATTGAATGATTCACATATATATGAATTTCTAAAGTTTATACTATATCCCAGTGTGATTATTATATGTCACAAATTATGTTTAGTGACCTTTCAAATGCATTACTTAGTGGATTTAACTTTTTTCATAGTTAAACATGTATTAAGCATTACATTTAATACGTAACTGTAGGTATGCTAGTTGGATTATTAACTAATTTGTCGAAAGCTATAGATAATAATTCTTGTGCATTGATGATATCTTAACTTTTATTTATAAAGGTCTTGATGATCTTTGGGCTTTCTTAAATCCTCTATGGGTCATTTGGTTATTGGAATGTTAATTCCAATAATAATATTATTGAAATAGAATTCCAAAAATAGAATATGACCACATTTGGCTGTTATGATGTGAATACTTGGAATTTGATGTTTCTTTTGTTTGGTTGGTAGAATAATTATAGGAATAGAATTGGAATAAAGTATACAGTTACGAATCTATCATTGATAAGTAACACATAATCGTTATTTGTTGTATGATAAACTAGAAATTTTAATTGTATATATTAACTTGAAAATATGTAAAAATATATATTTATTTTAATAAATTATTTTACATAATTATAAGAACCCAAAAAATAAGTCAATAAATTATTTTTATTTTTTTACTATTTAATCTTTATGGAAAATATTAAATTGATATTATAAATATAAATTTGTAATTATTGAATATATCTAACATAAAAGAAACATTACACTAGCATGTAATATGAGTGTGATTAATATAATTTGAACATCTTACTACTTATTCAGATGTGAATAAATAGTCTTGTAAAACTATTACTAATTATTTAAATTTAATAAAACATTCTACAAGGAAAAGAACAAGCTAATAAAATTAAAATGTAAACTATTAATTATATTAAAATTATTATTGTACAAAATATTTCTAGTATATTTCAGAATGATTAATTATAAGTATTGCACTTGTTAAATAATGATTAATTATAAAATTATTTCTACAAAGTATTAGGTTTTAACTATATATCAAAGTTATTATAAATTTTATACCATCCTGAATAATTAAAAAATAATTGGGAAAATTCACGAGATACCCCTGTTTTCTTTCGTAATTCACAATATACCCCTGTGATTTTAGTAATTCAACTTTAAATATGCTTAAATGTTGTCCAAAATTGATAAAACTTTACATGGACGATGCTAAAGTGTTATATTTTGGTTCAATATCAAATTTAAAGTTTTTTTAAGCTCACATGTGACCTGTGGGACCCAATGAACTATCACATATTCATTGGGTCCCACAGATCACATGTGAGCTTAAAAAGCTTCAAATTTGATATTGGACCAAAATATAACACTTTAGCATCGTCCATGTAAAGTTTCATCAATTTTGGACAACATTTAAGCATGTTTAAAGTTGAATTACTAAAATCACAGGGGTATATTGTGAATTACGAAAGAAAACAGGGATATCTCGTGAATTTTCCCAAAATAATTTTATATGCTAATATACTTCATTTTTCATTTCTTGGCATATCCAATATTAAATTTAACTTTACGTTTTTAAATTTCATTAAGTAATATTTAATTTAATAGAATATATTGCTTTAACTAAAAATGTATGTTTAAAATAAAATAATTATTTATCAACAATTGACCAATGTATAATATTTGAAATAGTAAGTGATAGTTATACACATATATATTCACTTATAGTCAATTATTTTATTATTAGTAAGAATTATTTTTTTTAATTTGATTGGTGTTATTTATTCCATTTAAAATTAAAATAACCTTATTTTAAGTATTAATATATTTAATTATTTATATTAAATACTATATATAATGCATATTACTTTTTTAAAAATTTATATAACTTCTATTATATTTGATCATAATAAAATGGTTTATTTTTTTTTACTTTTTCAAATTTATAAAAAATAATTTACTTATAAATTAAGATGTATATATATTATAAATTAATTGTAACTAAAATATTAGTACAAAAAACTAAAAAAAGACTAGTATCTACTTATATTTTAACTTTATTGAATATTTAGATAATCTGGTCACTCGCTTGAAATAGTAATTCCCGGTGAATTACTAGCAAATTGGAATAAGCTCAAATCCTGAAATTGGTTTTCCTCGTACCAATCATGGGAATAGCTTCAATTCCAAGAATTGAAATGCTATTCTCTGATACCAAACGTCCCGCTAATAGATAAACACTTTATTATAGATAATTGTCTGGATGAGGTGGCTCTCGCAACCTGGTGATATTCTAAACGAGATAGTTGTCTTTATTGAACATTAATCAGTCAAAGGGTTCCACCAAACTCTTTGCTCAGGACCATATATTCACTTAAACGTAGATGCTGTTTGTGCAACTCATGTTCAGTTTGATCTTAAACTCTAAAATTAATAGAAGATTAAAAACTCCAATAGCTGAAATCCCATTTAATTGATATGGTCAATTACCTACCTATGTTATAACTACCATCGAAATACCAAAGAAGGCAAAAGTTCACTACCGACTATATAAAGAGAGAAACAGACAGACTGCACAAGAATGTGCTACAAAGACAGTTTCAACCCCATATGAGTAGCACTCCTTTCATGATCCTCTTCCATTACACTTTCTGACCATAGTAGAGCAACGTTCAGGGAAAGGGAATTGAGCAGAGCCAACGAATTTCTAAGAACTGTTGTTGTTGTTCTCAATGGCGCTACAGCGGCAAAGGAGAACTCGAAGAAAGACCAAGTGCATACATCATAAAAGTTGGGTTTGATACCTTTCTTCAGAATACGACCAGACACATGGGGTGGTGGATTCGAGAAGGTTTCCCAGGCTAGAGTGGTGAACCTAGCAGCTTCCCCTGGAAAATTCTCAAGGATTAAGCTGTGCTAGTTTTCTGGGAGGTGGGTTTCCAGGTTGGGGATGATCCCCTAGCTGGGGAAGCACGACATCCGCAAAACATCAACCACATCATATGGTGACAGTGAAGCACCTCGATAGCTCATGAGGAGACTGGTATTATTCGACGGCTCAAAGTGCGTGCGGCGCGCCCTGGGGGTATGGGCAGTCTAGCCAAGCTCTTATTCCGCCGATTGCCCTAACTAACAATGTGTCGATCAGAACAGTGGGGGCTTGTGATCGGCCGCCTATATCTATTCGAAAGCCAGTAAATAGTAAGGAGGTAGTTCAAGACCCGATAGCTGAGGAGATTGTAAGGCTTGACCGGAATTGTCCGTTTGACGATAAGTGGCATAGTAAGATGAATAACCATGAGATGCTAGAGATTGACTTGGATTCTAGCAATAATCTTGTCAATCAAGGGAGTTTTCCACCTGAGGTAGTGTACGAGACCCCCTTGTCGAGCAAGTGACGGAGGAGGGAGTGGTGATGATCTTAAGACCCTATTTGAGGATCCTGAATTTCCCCCTGACTTTGAGCCTAGTGGAGGACCATCTGGGCCGATGGTCCATCATGATGATTATGTCAAGGAAGAAGCAAGACACTCTTTTGCTAGCGAAAGATCTTGGCTGCCATATATTAGATGAAGGGCGTGCCCTGAGTAATTTTAAAGACATCATCCGTGAACACAGAGATACCTACCGACAGAGATGTCAGGAGTCCAAGGCTTGTGCAGGGATTGATTCTAACAGCTCCTCGCAAACCAATTCTGGAGCTAAAATGAGTCTTGGGACAAAGAAGGGTTTTGTGGGTTTTAACAAAATCTTACATGTTAATAAGATTGCTAGTAGGAGCAAGAGAAAAATAAGCAAAAAACTAAGATTTCAGGTGCTTCAAAATATGGATTCTCTCTATTTTTTGGCCATGTTGTTTTAGTTGTATTCCGCTTATACGGTTCATTAGGCCTTGTGCAAACACCTCGACAGCTCATGAAACTCTGCTAGCTGTCAAACATCACCGGAGTTTTTTAGTACATGAAGTTGGATCATTCCCTGTCGGGTACCCTTTTCCACTATGATGAATAGCTCCCTATGTTTTCTGGTAATTTATATAGAACAACTGTGACAAACAACTGAGGAGAACAATCACTATTTCATCCTAAAAGCTTCGCCAAATAATTTCCCAGTCACAGGAGGATTCCACAGGAAAGTTCATATTAGTAAAGGAGTCAAAAGCATGGAACAAACAAATAACCTTCCTCTATTGTCGCAAATATGTTCACTAACAAAATCTAGTTTTACGCTTCTAATTTCATTTCCTTTGCCAAAGGGGGGCAAACAGTTGGGCAGTATACTGTGTTGAAGGAATTCCCCTACCATTTGCAGAGGTACAAAAGGAAAGCAAAACACGACAAAAAAAAAATTATAGGGTTGGTTCATCCAACGATGAGCTACCACCACCAATTAGTCATAGCGTCAACTCCTGGATTCATTAAAGCCAGGATCTCAAGAAGAATATTATGACTAATTGCACTTCAAAATGTTTCTAAGTGCACTCTGCACACGATCGTAAAGGAGACATCCTCGCCTTTCTTGCTTCCCTCGGCAGCTCATGTAAGGGGTCCCTCTTCAGTTGAAGTATTCAGCACAGAGCGCATGGAAAGAATAGATTGCACAAAAAAGAAAGACCATACCAATCAGCTGCAATTCATAACGAGCCATGTATCTTCTCGAACGATAAGCACTACTTAGTGAAGTTCAGGGTTTGCAATAATAAATAGTCAGTGAAAGCACAAGTCTCCAGTAGTTACAATTGAGAATAAATTGTAACAAAGTGAGATGAGTGTAAATCACCAAGACAAAAATCAGACATCTCACTTCCATAAACAAATGCAGACAATTGTAACACACCACTTCAAAATAAATCAAGACGAGCAAGTTTAAGTGACTAGCTAAATATGCACAAAGCCAGGGTTACAATGATACTGTCTCTTCATGTTGATTAACAAATGCAATGTAATCCACTGCCAATACACAAATATCCACAAAGCTTGATTTCAAATCACCTTCAGAATAGTTTCTAAGCATATTATTGCTGTATAAATTCATCTCCAATGTCGCCAAAGATGGTAAAAATAAAAAAGTGGTCTAAAATGATATACCTTGTACTAATTTGTAGCAGGAAGGTATATTCTGAAGATGTCTCTTGCTGTCACCTTTCTTCTGCAGGTAGGGCATTTACCCTGAGCAGCTATAGAAGCTTTGATACATTTCTTGCAGAAAATATGGCCACATTTGGTTGTCATCTCCTCAACTAATGAACCCATGCAAACTGGGCAGCTGAATGTAGGCTCTGGGGGAGGAGGAGGAGGACTAGTAACAGGATCTTTGGTGGACCTCCTGTAAATATCTACCTGTAGTGAGATGAGTACAACATGATAAAAATTGTAACATCGTCATTACTCCCAAAGCAAGCAGACAACACTTGGAAAATATAAAATAATTTGAAAATGTTTGAAGCAACAAATGATCGCAGAAAAGCAATATTGCTAACACATGTCTCCATGGAAAACCTAGTGAAAGCGCAGAAACTGAAATGAAATCATTCAGAAAAAATGGTAAGCTAAGGCTCGTACATTACTGCTGCCTTCTGAATTCACATAAGTTTCACAGTTGATTATTTGTTGGTTAGATGCTAATCTATGGCGCTTGTTGTGATCATTTCCGTGACGAGTTATCAAACCTTCAGGCGCTGTAGAAATAAGTGTAATCAAGTTAGAAGATGCAAATTGCAAACCACCATCAACATATATAGATTCATATGCAGAGCACAAGAATACATCAAATTAGTGGTTGCAGACACTTTTGTATCAATTTTGTATGTCTCTTTTCCCAGTAGAACTAACCTTGCACTCTTGAACCTACACAGTCACTCATATCCACCAGAAAAGAATGTGATATGGATTCAGAACAAAGAAAATTTGAAAAAATGCAGCAGACACGGAAAATTTAGCAGAAGCTAAAATCACAGAATAGTTAACACCATGATCAATGACTAGAGGATTTGGGAGAATTGTAAGCCCTTGCCTGACTCGACATCAACAACTCTTCTTCCTCGTATCCTTCTTGAATTGTTTTTGGCCTGCCATAGAAGCCAAACTAGATAAACAAACTCTAAATGCAAAAGTCAGCGAACAGGTTTCTTGACAGAGAATACAAGAGAAAAATATGCACCTCAGCAAATGCTCTAGGTGATGAAAGGATCACATCATCCTCAATTGAATCAACGTCTATAGGCATCAGCGGAGGAGGTGCTCCCTGCTGAGAACCTTGTCCTGTGGCAGTAGCATGGTCCAATTGAGGTCCACCCGAAGTTCCTTCTTCAAGGTTCTCACTAGGAAGTGCATTAAGATCCACATTCAACATCACTTTTCTCCTTCCCGTGCCTCTTGAAGTAGCTAGCCTTGACCCCCTAGCACTCATGCTGGAAGTCAAGAGTTTGACAACCTAGTAATAAGGACAACTGTAAATATTAAGGGTCCATCCATTAAGATAATAATCGAAGGATTATACAAGAATAATCCATCTTCTCCATTAAGAGTGTAGTATAGGTACAGCTCAGTAAAGGGATCATGAGGATGCACTTAGGAATATATAAGTAAAAAAATAAAACATCATGTAAACTATTATCACACTTCTATATAGAAGTCAAATAATCAAGCAAAACGGTCATATGAAGACACGACCAAGACAAACAACTTGAGAATTTTCTACATATTACGGAGTACCATCAAATTCACCATAGAAACATATATATAAACACAAGTGCGACTAATAACAGCAGCCTCCCAGAAAAAAAAAACAAGAAGTACAACGTCAAAATGCAATAAAACACAAATGTTGAAGGTAAGAGATACGGTAATCACAAGCATTAAGTCCTATATTACAGTTTCAGCACAAGAAAGGACCGATTAATCAGTTCACGGACAATCAGGGTGTACAGGGGAGTGTTTGGATAGCTAAAGAAAAAGGAATTTGTCTAGCTGTTACTGATAATAGCTGAAGTCAGGACCTACAGCCCTTCTCTTGCTCCCATCCTAACTTAAATGAAGCTTTCTAACAGAGAATTAGTGTAATCTGGGAAAAAGTTTCTCTTGCTCCCATGCTAACTTAAATGAAGCTTTCTAACAGAGAATTAGCGTAATCTGGGAAAAAGTGAACAATCACAACAATCGGGAAAATGATGAACACCCTTCAAAGTATGGCAAAGTTACTGTTCAAGAACATACTAGTTCATCCTTTTCAAAAAAACTAGCATCTCAGAACACCACTTAACTTTTTTTTTTCTATGATAATACGCTAGAAGCTCCAAAATTCAAACCAAAGCAGCAACAATGGGACGAAAAGATGAAGACCATTTACATTATGGCAAAGTTACAGTTGAAGAACATACTAGTTCAACTTTTACAAAGAACTAGCTGACATCTTGTCATCTCCGAACTTGTTTACTTTCTTTCTAAAATAAAGCAACTAAAAGATCTAAAGCCAATCAATAACAGCAACAAACTTCACTGAGCCGTCATCAAAATCAGATATTGTGGTCAAATAGCCCCCTTCAGTACAATAAGGGTCTATGATTAATTCCTAACCAGTAACTACCATGATAAAACCCTAGCCGTTCAAGCGGAACTTGAGAATCGGAGAAGAACATTGGAACGTGAATACCTAGAAAGGAACAATCCTCCGTGAACTTTCGATCAGAGTATCAGAAGTGCCGAGAAGATGGGTACAAAGTCGAAAATCGGTGATGGAGAGGGAACGGTAGAAAAGTGGTTTGTTGGTTTGATACAAAGTATCGCGCGGAGAAGGAGAGCACCAGGTAGAGCAGCACTTCATAAATAGAATCGCAAAGAGCAGGAAGCAAATTGGAAATTGAGAAGCCAGAAAAATTAGAAAAACGAAAAGAAAATGGTGACAAATGAAAAGATGAAGAAAGAGTGTAAAACCGGCTGTCCAGCAAAGCCAATTGATGAGTTCGTCTGCGCCAAACCTTTGCACGGATGAAATGAACGTGGATTCACAAGTGGAAGACACGTGTCTTTTACACTTTGGGTAAAAAGTACAGAATCGTTCGAGGTGCTTGGCAGATAAACGGTTTTTGCGCTCCCAGCCGCACAACACATACTCCCTCCGTCCTGAATTGACCGTCCTGTTTGCTTTATGGCACGTTTTTCCACTTCAATATTAAGCATATAAGATAAAATAATTTTATAAAACTAAAATTTGTGACATATAGTTTATCATGTAAGGATTCATATGCAAAACTTAAATTTTCAAAATTAATTTATCTTATATGTTAAAAATTGAAGTCAAACGACATGTCCAAATAGTAAACAGGACGGTCAATTCAGGACGGAGGGAGTATAAACGCTCTGGTCGGTATGGTTTTTTTTTTTTTTTAGCTGTTTTGGTTTAGTTGTTTTAGTTTGTTGTTTTGTGATGTTTTGCTGGTTGTTTTATGCTGGCTGTTTTGTGGTTGTTTTGAAAATTGGTGTTCGGCATGTGGCGGTTTCGTTTGGCGTATTTGAATAAGTTAATTATATGCAGTGCGTTTATCATTTTCTGTGTTATAATTAAAAATGTTGTATTACATTTTAAAACAAATTTTTGTTAAGATAAAAATAAAGAAACTACTAGGAAATATAGGGATTAGTATACACATAATTTATTAATTACGAAAACAACAAATTTTTATTACAATCAATTTTTGTTAACATTTATATTAAGGTCTATATAAATAACTTCACTATTATCAACCACAATTATATCAATGGATAACAACAATTGTAACTATACATGGTTTAACACACCAGGCTACTTGTTCACATTTGAATAAAAGGAAAATATAATAATTAATTAGTGAACTTTATTAATGTTTACATCTTACAAAAAAATAAATAATTAGTTGTTAAAAATATGACCTATATTTTACTATATGTACATATAATCAAATATTCAGATTTTATACCTTATTTTAGCAATATAGTCAAAATAAATTGGATTATTATGTCATTTTTTAGTAATCATGTACCCCTTCTATCCATAATACAAATATTTTTTTAGTTTTTTATTACAGATTCTATAAATTAGAAAATATTAGAATTACTCAAAATAATTTTTAGTATAAGTTGTTAGAAAAACGCTACTAGTTTAAAACTATTGTTCTATATTATTGTCATTAACTTATAATTTAGTATACCAATCTTTATAAATAAACTAAAAATAAAAAAGGGAATACAAACTATAAATATATTTCAATTTTAATTTAATATCATTTTAAAAATATAATTATATAATATCATTTTTAAAATATAATTATAACTATTGAAAATTCAAATTAATTTATTAAAAATTAATTTTTAAATATTAATTAATATTATTAAAATATTCTCGCTCCTAATTACAGTTTTTTAGCCCCACCTCTGTTTACAGTATTCATTCTCTTTGCAGCATAAATTGCTGGCTGTTTTGTGGTTGTTTTGTGGTTGTTTTGTGCTGGTATATTTGTGGTTGTTTTGAAAATTGTTGTTCGGCAGTGGCGGTTTGACATTTTTGTCAAAAATGCCAAACTCAAAAATACCACATTTATACCACAACAGAGACAACACCGAATGGAGCCAAAGTATAAACATTCTATTAGGCTTTGACATAATTGATTGTATATTTATAGTATAAATGGAAGGATTTCATGTGAATCGAATATGGGTCCTACGTTTATTCTCAGTTACAAAACAATCAAACCAAAACAGCTGTAAAACAATCATGTCGAACAGAGTCTGTTCGGTATTTCCGTTCACTGGCCACGAGTGTTCATTTTTTTTAAACAAGTACACTTTATATTATGATTTGCAGAGAAGAGTTACATATTCCGGTATAGAAGCCGGACCCCATAAGCATCGTTGTTGAGAACAACGAGCATGGTTAGTAAGTGAATGCGCCGATAGATTATCTAGCCTAGAAATATGAGACCAATGAACATCGCTAAAAGTTGTAAGATGCGTAGATAATCTATGCAGAATTTCCAGAGTTGATGATGGTAATGTTGTATGGCCGCCATTAGCAAGGTAGTCCGAGATGGATTTGCAATCCATGAGAACACGCAGTCTAGGAATCCCCAAGGATATTGCAGCCTGAAGACCTGCTTCTAATGCCAAAGCTTCTGCATCCGAGGGAGTAAAATTGTCTTTGCTTCCCTGGATCCCCACAAACATAAGGATATTCTTGGCGATACTGACATAACCGTAACCCATACGACCTTGTTTATCAACACTAGCATCGACTCGGAGTTCAAACCAGTCTGGATAAAGATCATGATGCCTCTGTAAAGTAGTTGTGGACGTCTGAGGAAAAGTGCCTGACACCAACCATGAGTGTAGCTATGCGTGTGTCCAAATGTAATTGGCATCGAGCATACCATAATCGCCAGAGAAGATCCAAGAGAGTTTGAAGACGAGGCTTGTCATACTGCATACATGCGTGAAGGAACCAATCTTTTAGTCCTTGATCAGAAGTGATATCTTTCGGTGGAGACAGTCGCAACATATGCCAGTATTGTATCACATTTGAACAAGTAACAAACTTGTGAAGAAGAGTCTCTGGTTTACCACAAACCTTACAAGCCACATCAATACCCCCTTTGATTCGATCATAAATTGTAGTTTTGGTAGGAATGAAACCTGCTAGGAATTTCCAGCCAAAGAGCTTGATTCTAGGGGAAGGTCAGCCGTCCATAATCGTTTACAAGCCGGTCCAAGAGTAGAGGAAGAAGGGCTGCACCCTGTACTAGTGAGACGATGTTGTAGATCTACATGATAAGCAGTTTTGACTGTGTATGTTCCAGAAGATGAAAGTCCCCAGAACCATTTATCAGCTGGTTGGGATGAAGATGGGACAGTCTGAACAGGCGGAAGTGGAATATCCAAAATGAGAGCCACATCATCTGGGGGAAACCATTGGCGAATGAGACTTGAATTCCAAGTAGAATCTGAATTAATAAGCATGGCAACTGAGGCATGATTGCGAACAGTTTGTGGGAGTAGCCAAACAAAAGGTTGTCCCCCCAATTTGCGTGGAATCCAGCGATCAGTAATGCGGGTGGTTGTACCAGAGAGAATTTCCTTCCATGCACCTAGCTCAATCAAATCACGCACACTTAACAGAGCCTTCCAAAGAGGACTAGTAGTAGTTGTCTGTTAAGCTTACATAAGGGGAGCATGGGTCAGATATTTGGCAGTAAAAAATTTGGATAGCAATGTATTTGGTTGTGTATGGATTCTCCACAATTGTTTAGCTAGAAGAGCTCGATTAAAACTTCGTAAATCACGAAAACCCAACCCCCTATCTCCATTGATTTGCACAAAGAGTCCCACTTTTGCCAGTGAATAGAATTTCGGACTATTGTGCCTCCCCACCAAAATCTAGCAATTAGTTTCTGTATTTGCTTGAGCAAACCACGGGGCAAGAGGAAAATTGACATAATATACACAGGAATGGATTGTAAGACTGATTTGATCAAAACCGTCCTCCCCGCTTGGGAAACTTGATGACTCCATGATTGTATACGTTTTGTAACTCGATCCTTGATGTAACTGAATATTGATGTACGATTCTTACCTAATGTGCTTGGGAAACCCAAGTAGAGACCAAAGTTTGTAACTTCACGGGTGCCCAAAGTATGAGATACCCTGTGTTTGATAGAAGGAGCCAAATGCTTGGAAAACATAGTTCCTGACTTGTGTAGATTGATACACTGACCTGATGCCATCTTAAAATCTTCAAGTATGTCGCATAAAACAGATGCATTGTGATCCGTGGTTGCACCAAGGATAACACAGTCATCTGCAGAGAGTAAACTAGTAAGTGGAGTAGGCATACTATGCTTAAGATATCCTATGTATAGACCCACTGTAGCAGCCAAATGTAGTGAAGAGATCAATACTTCCATGCAATATGAATAAAAAAGGAGAGAGGGGGTCTCCTTGTCGTATGCCTCTGAGTGGGCGAAAGACTGAACCTGGATGACCATTGATGAGGATGGAATATGTGACTGTGGTAATACATTTATGGACTAAAGCTATCCAGGATGGATGAAATCCCATATTGGACAGAACATCAAGTATAAAGGACCATTCAAGCCTATCAAAAGCTTTAGACATATCAACATTGTAAGCAAAGTGGCCATTCCTCTTGGCTTTGGATGTTCTCATTTCATGCAGAATCTCATGCCCGAGCATAATTTGATCTGATATAAGGCGATCTTGGACGAATGCAGCCTGATTATCTGAAATAACATGAGGTATTACTGCCGTTATACGATTAACTAAAACCCTGGAGATGACTCGGTATATGGTGTTACATAAGGAAATGGGCCTGTAATCTGTAATTGAGACAATAAATGATTTCTTTGGAATAAGAGCAATATGAGTGTGGTTGATAGATGAAGGTAAACAGTCTGTATTTAAAAAATCGAGAGCACTTTGCAAGAAGTCCTCTCCAATATCTGACCAAAATGTTCGAATAAAATGGCCATTAATATCGTCTGGACCTGGAGCTTTAGCAGGGTGCAATTGTTACATAGCCTGAATAACCTCATTCCTAGTATAAGGTAAGCCCATATCCGCATAACTTTGTTGAGGAACTTTGCCTTCAACACAAGATAGGAGGTGGTGATTGGTTTGAGGTGTAGTAGATGTAAACAGATCTACAAAGAAAGTTCGCGCAACCAGCTCAATCCCAGCCGAAGATGATTGAGGACCAAGGGAGTCAGAACTTAGTGAATGAATGGCGTTGTACCTGGATCTCCTGGTGTGTCTAGCAAAGAAGAAGGCTGAGTTTTTATCTCCTACCTGTAACCAAGACTGACGAGCTCTTTGATGTAGACGTTGCTCCTCTTTTAATAGCAAGACATCTAAGGATTTGCACAAATGCATCCATCTGTCAAGATGAATCTCAGTTGCTGGGGCTGAAGCAATGTGATCAATATCCATTTTAGTCTTAACAATCAATTTCCTCTCTATCCAAATCTGTTGTGTGCCCCATTTGCGTAGTTGATCACCACATATCTTGACTTTGGCCATATAATCATTGGTACTATTAGCCCAAACCGCCTGCACCGTTTGTTTACAAAAAGGGATGATCACTCCAGCAATTCTCGAATTTGAAAGGCTTGGGACCTTGTTTTGTTGAAGGAGAGAGCACTAGCTTTATTGGCTTGTGGTCTGATCTGCCCCAAGGCAGATGAATGTTGATCGTAGAGGGAAAAAGGTGCAACCAGTCGTCGTTGCAAAGAAATCTATCTAATCGACTCTTCACATTAATGGGACAAAGAGATAAAAGTAACCCAATAAAAAAGTAACATATGTCACCTTAATCTAAAAAAACAAAAAGTTGTTCAACGAACAAACCCTAAGGGTGCATTTGTTTGCAACAATTTGTAGATTAATCTAATTTAATAAAATTAAAATACAAGTGTCACATTGTGATTTGGTTGAGACTAATAAATGGACCAACAAAAAATTAACTGTAGTAGAGATGTCAAACTAAATTAGTTAACTACACATGCATGGCTTTATCAAAAACCAGCTAAACCAAGCTTTTGCAATTTTTTTGTTCACTACTCACCCTAAGTTGGTAATGTTAACCCACTCCAAACACCAACCCGAACTCAACCCGTACTTTTGTAGGTTAAGATTTTGATTATTGACTCATTTATTTTTTTATGTTAGGGTAATGAGTTAATTCGAGTTAAAGTAAAAATCATTATATATAAACTAATCCAACTCAAACGTATCTTTATTAATAATAAAAATATACAATATATTTTTTATTAGTGTACATAAATAAAACTATAATAAAAAAACTAACTATAAAATTAATATGGTACTCGTAAATTAAGTTCAATGTCTATACTCTTTAATTCATATCTTAATACCTTTTTTTCTTAGTTAAAAAAAACACCGTAACTTCACTTGAACAATTAAACTCTAACTCTTAATTTCTACTTTGCCACATCTTTTACCCCACCGCTCTATTTGCGAGTGTCGATCTGAAACAAAACAACCGGTCTTATTTATTACATGTGTTTAGAGCTGTCAAAATTTGACCCAACCCGAAAACCCGCTCGTTTGCCCCGAACCGAAAACCCGATCGAAACCCGAAAACTTTTAAATATAATACACCCAAAATCCGATTGGATTAAACCCAAAATGACCCAAACCCGATATGACCCAAAAAATTTATAACCTGAAACTGCCCCGAACCAGACATTACCCAAACTAATGGTAATTAAAAATTAGTCAAACTCGAATAACATGAAATAATAGAGACCCGAAATTGTCCTGAACGTGAATGGACTGAATAAATTTCACAAAAAAAACTTGATTTAACCTTATTATATCCGAATATAATTCAAAATATGCGTTGTATTGATTTTGTTGTGATCTATGTGTAGTATATTTTTATAGAAATGTATATGTTTACTTAATAGATTTTTCAGAAAAATATTAACCACGACCAGAAATAACCGAAACCCAATTCTACCTGAACACTGATTTGACCCGAACCCCATACCCGAATGACCCAAATCCGAAACGACCCAAAAGTTTAATGACCCAAACAGATATTGACCCAGATAGATATGACCAAAAACCTGAACGGATAACCCATTTGACAGGTGTACATATGTTCTAGGTATGAATGTATGATTTGTTTCTCAATGTATGCATTACCGATCTTGTTTCTTTCTTCATGTTTATTTCTTTTTGCTTAACTATCTTTGTCGCCATCCATGTGGGTGCACATGCATGATGTTCAATAATTGATTTGTTAAGTAACATAAGGTTATTGTTTGCTTAAAAAATGGGTAGCATTTGGATTGGATAATTTGAATTTATCCAAAATCCAAATTAACCGAATTTGTTTTTTTATTTTTAACCGAATTTAAAATTTTGGTTATTCGGATATCCGAATTATAATTCGGTTTGGATTTCGATTTTAACCCTATAAAATTCGGTTAACCGAATTATCCAAACTTTGTTTAAAAGAAAAATCCCTAAATCTTTCCTTAATAGTTAATACTCTTTAAACATGACAAACAAAACGTCAAATTCAAAACCCTATCTCGCATTGCTCCAATCCTTCAATTATATAATGTCATACTATTCTTTTTTCGTCAAATTAATTATATATAACTGGTTGTTTTGGAACATCGTTCATTGCTGCTCACCCCTAGTTTGATGTAACTAGTCTAATGTTTGAGTGAGTTCTTTCTGTTTCTGTTGTGATGAATTGGCAACTAGAGAATTCACAATTTTGTAGCAGCTTATGGTTATTATTGTTGCTGATGATGAAAATGAAACAAAAAAACGTGTTTGGTTTTTTTAAATTCGGTTAACTAAAATCCGATTTATAAAATCGGTTTTCAGTTTTTTTAAACTTTCAGTTAATTGAATCCAAACTGAAGGAAATTTTGGATTTCAGTTCGGTTTTCGGTTTTCAACTTAAAAATATTTTGGATTTTGGATAATTTGGATTTTGGTTAATTCGGTTTTGATCAAAATTTGGATAATTCGGTTAAAAACTGAATTAATCGGAATCCAATTTTTTTTTTTACAGTTTGGATTTCAGTTAACCGAATTATCCAAATGCTCATTCCTAGTTGGGTCAAGGTTGATGAATTTTAAACTTCTTGGGTTAGTCATGATTTTTTACCCATCTATTTTAAAGTTGGGTTTCATTGATCCAAATTTCCAGGTCTAACGCCACCTGCTGGTCGATAGAACCTTCACCCACTTGCAGAGTTGATCATTCAGGTAGGCGGGTCAGGTTCAGGCCGGCCCAAAGAGATTTTTTATACCCGTCAGGCCTACTCACAAAAACGGGGCCCAGTTTTTTATATTTTTCAGGCCAGGCAAGACTAGGCCTTGTTTTTAATTTTTTTGTTTTTTTAAATAACAAATATATAAATTTAATTATTTTTTTATTATATATATCAATTTAATTAAAATTTATATTTTTAATATTAATTATATTTTTGATATATTTTTTAAAAGTAATAACTAATATTAAAAACCGACAAACGGACCTAGTCCGTGGGCTTGAAGATGTGTCACGGTCTGGCCCATTTTTTTGAGTTCATTTTTTTGTTCAGATCTGCCCAGCCAATTCGTCAAACTCAGACCTAGTGAGTTTTTTCCCAAGCCGGATTGGCTTTGAGCAACTGTGTCGAGTAATTATGTTTACTTTTAAACATATCTTTATTGCGAATGAGTGGAATGGAATAAAAAAACTTGTCTATTGTGAATGCCAACTTCTAAAAATTGAAGTCAAGTAATTACAAGTTGGTTAAAAAAAGTTCTCTTCAATTCAGGTCTTAATTTATTTTCATTATTGACTCTAAACGTAATTATGTTTACTTTTAAACATATCTTTATGTAGTTGATTTTTGTAAATTTCTAAAATTATATATGAAAAAGGATAGTGTGTCTTTTGAGGTTGATATAAGTTTGGAGTTAAAAGGTTAGTTTTATAGTTCGGACTCTTCATCTCAGTTTATTTAGTTATTTTGTAACCTTTTGTGCATCTTTTCGGTAGTTGTTTTTACATTTTTTCCAACTATTTAGAGAAATGATGTTTAGTTTTTGCAGCTATTTTGTTTGATTTATTTTGTAAATGTTATAAAATAACCAAGATAATATAAAGCCTCAAATATAAAAATATTTCATTTAATTATTGAAGTTACAGAGTATTATCACATCACAAAATATAAAAGCATGATCATATAAGAACAATTAGAGTTTTATAGGTTGGTTAATTGACATACTTGTCAGATTTTATTATCACTTTATTTATCGGATAGGGATGACAATTTTAAATGGATACCCGCAAATCCAATCCACCCGGTTCAAATAAATGGATGAAAACTCAAAATAAATGGATGGAAAAAGATGACGGATAACTAGATGACAAATTTTCATCCACCACCCAATCCATTACCTTTTATCACCTGATTTGTCATCTATTTAAAGACACACACTATTTAAATTCGCACCCATTCGAATAAGGTTTTTTAATAACCCAACATCTTTTGAATCTCATAGATTAGTTATTTCTGCAAAATGATCAAACATATTTAATACAAATATGCACATGTGTAGATTATATCATTAGATTATAAAAAATGTGATATATTTCTTGATCAGTTTGATACTGAAATACCCCAAACATTAATTACCTTGATTAATAAGGAATTAATTAAATGAAAAAGTTTAATCAATGGTTAGTTAGTGAATGATAAAGGCAAATGAGCCTAATTAATAAAGGAATTTTGCAACCTCTAAACATACATACATAAATAAATATGTATAGTTCAAAATGGGCACTAAAACCCACATGAAATAATGGGCTAAAGAGGGAACATTTATAAGGAGGAAACAACTCCCAAAGTTAATGTAACATGTAACACATTAACACATGATTTAATGACACAAATCATGAGAGAAGACTATGTAACATATTTTATGTAGTCAAGATAATTCATAAGTGCAATAGCCACTTAGAAATACACCTAAGGACAATGTAACAACATGTGTTACAAACCTAACACATGAAATAAGTCCAAAATGTACAACATTTAACTTATAATGTTATAACACACAAAATGACAATATTATCCTCCCTTGTATAATATGGGGCATAAGGAAGGAGAAGAAGAGAGCAAAGTTCAACTTTTCAACCTTGGAAGATATTTTCCCTTATAATACCTTAGTCATCCTATGACTCGCCATTTGATTCACTTAAACAAAACAAGTCATTAAACCTCCCTCCCCTCTCTTGTTCTAGCCACGAGCTTCACTTTTCTTCCTCCTTGGCTTCTTCATCTTTTCTTTAAGTTCTTCAAGCACTCAACAATGGTGACTTGAGCTCCTTACACCTTTCCTCTCAAACCTTCCGCTTTTCTTCATCTACTAGTTAAGGAGAGCATGGATCTAGCCTTTCCTTAGGAAAAAACTAAAATTTCAACACAAATTTGAAGGCAAAATTCAGCAATCAAGCAAAGGAAATGGAGTCTAGCTAAGATCAACCAAGACAAGGTAAAAATGTGCTTTAAGATCTAAGCCTCCCTTTGAATCATTTTGGCCGAAAGTTAAGGGTTGTTCTAACCTGTTTTCTTCACCCTATTCATGCACAAACCTTGGTGTGCTTCAAAATCCTTCATGGCTGAAATATAGCAAGGGTTGCTACCTAAGGTAAAGTATTAGAAATTAAGGTTTTAAGTGTTTAATCAATGTTCTACTCATGGCACTACCAAGATCTCACTTCTATATGTTATTTCTTGTGTGGCCAAAAGTTTGGACGGAGAAAATTATCACTTGTGAGCAAGAAGGTAAAGTCTCACTTTTAGAACACATTTTAGGCTTTAAAGCCCTAGATCTTTCCCTTGTTATGTTATTGTGTTTAAAGACCCTAACTGAAATACCCACGAATTTCCGAGTTAGAATAAGTATAATATAAGGTTGGCATGAGAAGGATGGAAGTTATAAATATATTAAGGGTTTATAGTCTGACTTTAGGATTAATAGTTGACCTGGGGAAATTAATCTGTTTTCTATCCTGTTCTGGTGTTCATTAAATAGATCTCCCTTATTTTCCCAACGATATTGATATATAAATATTTATTCTACTTATTACTAAATCCTATGAGTTCAAATCAAATTTTACTTCCTCTTAATTAATTAACTATTTTCTTTTAAGAATTCAAGTCTTGATTTACCTCTTCCAAATTAAATATAAATTCTTATTTCTCTCCTGGTTTAAATCACGTTGTTGTTCTAGACTCTTCCAGTTTAACGACTTCCCTTATATTTGAATTACTAAATCGTTTCTGATTCCTTCTCTTTCATCCCAACGTAAATAAATTAATTCCTCATTAGATATTTTACCCCATCCTTATCTCTTACAACAACTAATTAATTTCCCTTCACATTTTATTTCAAATTAGAGAATTACTTCCTTATTTCTCAACAGGTTATTTGTTAGAAGTTTGACTCGTCCTCCCAATTGATCTCAACGTCTTTATTATTTATTTTCCAAAGTAATTACAATACTAATTATTTGAAAGTCTTTCCAAATTATTTACATTAATAATTATTTTCTTTGATCTTTTAGAATTGATCGTAATCTATTCATCTAATTTATATTAATATTAATTTTCTCTTTCCTTAATTTGTTTTATTTAAACCACGATCTTTCTCATCGCTCCTTCATCCTCAACACGCCACCATTACGTTTCTTTTCTCTCAAGATTTCAACTCACCCTCATCCTTACGCTCTTTTGAAAACTCTTCCCTGATGCCAAATAGAGTTATAACAGACAACGGTGTCGTCGACGAACGTTATTGGTGATTTCGTGGTGTTGTCTTCTTGAGTCAAGGGAACGATCAGGTAAATTCTGTGCTCATCGTTGGTTTATTGTTGTGGATTATTTTTCTATCACAAAAGGTATTTTGAGAAACCCTACCAGTGATTTGGTAAATTGAGATTTCGTCTTCTTCACGTGATGTGAAATTGTGGTATTCTGGAAATTGGAATTGTATTTTATTTTAGGAGTTCTTCACTGGATTTAATTGCTTTGGGGTTCTTGGTGCTCCCTGATTCACCATGTTGGAGTTCTTGGTGCTCCCTGACTCACCATGTTGGTACTCTGGACCGTGACCATGAATTATTTACACTGATGTTTATTTTGCGCTGCATACAATGACTGCAATTAAGCTCTATGATCTACTCTATGGGCTGCTGATTCATAGGGGGTGTGCACACTTAAGGACTTAGGGTGAGGTGGATTTGGATTTCAGTCCGTTTGTGAATGCTTGGTTTATATTGTGATTATTCCTGTTGAAGACTCCCTATTGGTTTTGTGGTTGTGACACTGGAAAATGGTTTTGGTTTGTGGTTATTAGTATTATTCATTTTGGTTTTTTCAATACACAAAGATTGTTTTCCAAAATGTATTTTATGTGATGAGATGGAGTTTACTCAGTTTTGCTGATTTGCGCGATCCCTTCGAGCTTTTGTATGTTGTTTTCTGATCGCAGGTACTGAGTGCTGATGTGGGGATGGGGACGCGTTGTCATCTAGTCTAGGGAAACTGGATCAATTATGAGACAATGTGTTGGAATACATTTGGTTTTACTATGAATACTTTACATCGTGGTTTGAAACTCGGAGTTACATTCGTTTAAATTCATATATTAATAATATCTGGTTTGTATTGAGCTTCCGTATATTTTGATTTGATGTTGTCTAAACAGTTGTTTTGGTGATTTAACGGTTTATTAGCCTGAGCATCCAAAGTTTTGGATGTGGCGGTAGCACCTTGGATTTCAAGAGGTTTCTACTGTATGTTTATGGTAAAATTGCTATTTCAGCTAAAGTATTGATTGTGGTATTTCCATCTTAGTTTTGTGTAAGTTTTGACTCACTTTCTGTAACACCCCTACTACGCACATCACATTACTTGAAATCGCAGCGGAAAACGAGCAACTAAACAGTAACTAAACGATTGGTGCTACAACGCCGTCAACCACCCACGTGGTTAACAAGGCTGAACAAATACAAGTGTACCGGTCTGATGATCAGACTCCCGAGCATAGAACTAATAACCATATATATACATCAACAAAATACCGAGTGTTTACATAAATCCTTCACTGTCTACTGTCACTGTAAACCGTCATGACCAAATATATAACACGCCACGGGAGCACAGGCGCATCCCGGGCCAACATCCAAAAGTACTCAAAGTAAACTACAACCTAGGATCTAGAGCCACTCCGCTTCTTCGATCCTCATCCTGCAGTAAAAGAAATATGGATCCCCCGAGGGGGTCAGCAACCCTTGGCTGGTATGGTTAACGCGCAGCCCATCGGCTACCGGGATGCGCGCAACTATTTGTCATGATGACATGGCATTTATTTTTAAAACACACAACTTATACATATATAACATAACATGGGTATTGTACACATCATCACACACATCACACACATACAATTCCTTTAGGAAGAGAACAACACAGTTAGTCCCCATTGAGAGCCTAGAGAATGTTGCCATGCTCATGCTAAGCTCGTTACATAACTCGTTACCGTCCTGTTAGATTGAACGGTTAACTTAACACAAGGTGCCTCGGATATAGTGATCCAAGCACACCGAAATAACACATAGTATGCCCCTGTGGCCCGACGTGAGTCAGTAAAATAACCTTGGTTAAGCTAAAGGGAAGGTTGGAAAACCAAATTGGAAACACAACCATAACATACAGAGAGAATCGAACCGGTTATGACATCGACTCCCATACTCACACGCGTGGCCGGAACAGACCGGACTCCTCACTTCCCCCGTTAGCCCTTGTTAGTAGTTCATCATTGAACTCAACAAACAATTCACAATAATAAGTCAAGTCTTGTTAGACACACACAAGGGAAGAGTGAGTCATACTTAACAACATAATGATATTTAACAACAGTAAACTCTTTACATGGTTTAGCCTTACAAAGTCATAAACACACAGAAAAACAAACAACACACAAGCCGGTGTAAACCGGTAGGCAACAGACTGCAAGAAAACCATACCTTGGTCCTTGCCTCGATTGATTTCCTCCGTAGGTCACTCCTATACATAGTTAATAACGTCGGTTAATTATTCATTTAACTTCAAACTTACTAAGTATTTAACATGATTCTATGACATGTTTTAATGTCTATTACCCTAGGTTACCTTCATTATACACTAGGGTTAACTACATAAGTCACATTCTTTTCTGTTTTTTTTTACAAGTTTGGTCCGACCGACCTTACCGACCGACCTTGTACAAGGTCGGTCCATTCCAGAACATATTCCCGTCAAAATTTCTACTCCGACCATTGAGTTGCCGGTCCCCAAGGTCGGTCCATTCCAGAGAGTTTCTTCCCTTTGAAAATTTAGCCCGACCGAACTTGCCAAGTCCGGTCCTATGTTCGGTCGATTCCAGTAACTCAATCCGTACACAAAATACAAGCCCGACCGACCTTGCAAGTCCGGTCCCCAAGGTCGGTCCATTCCAGAAGCCAATTCTCGCAGGGTAAACTGGGCTCGACCGAACTTGCAAGTTCGGTCTGCCCCAGACCTTTGTTTTCCTTTTTACATTCAACTCCAAACTTCACCCCATATAACCTAGTACCCCCTAACCTCATTTGGGCACTTCAAACACACCTTAAGACCTCCTTTAACACTCATAAAACTCATTTTCTAATTCCTTAAGCCTTTACTCTTTTCTTCACAAAATTCCTAACACTTACAATGTTTTCTCCTAGTTTCCAAGTGGTGTTTCATACCTATGATAACTACTATCCCAAAATGCTTTCTCCTCATCTTAACATCATCTTTTAAGCATTATCTCTCACAACTAACTCCTTATATCCTTCTTGAAATTCTTTTCCAAGTTTACACTTTCTCCTTATTTTACCAAAGTTTGCCTAAGTCTTACCTAAGTCCCAAAATGACTTTGGTACATACTAAAACCTCAAGATCATGCCTAAGTCCTTGTTACACTCTAGAACACTTCCTAGTTCATCAAGATTCCCTTAAAACATCTTGAACTCCTTATACATCTCCTAAATTTCGACATAGGTTCTCCTAGCATTTTGTTACACCCAAGCACATTGTTTTCACCAACAAATAACCAAGAACACTAAAAATATCAAGCACTTTCTTATACACAAACTTCACTCATAAAGCACTACATCACAATATAGTGCATAATTTAAATTGCATGGCACTTAGGCCCTTAAAATGCATGGCTCTTAGGCCCTTAAAGTGCATAATCCATAAACACTGAATTTCCACAATATATTTGCCTTTGACCTGCAAATACACTCAACACACATATGCCTTTTACTAGTCTCTTGAGAACACTTTACTAAGTCATTCACCATTTGCTCTTTAGGTAGTTTTAATTAGCATTATAAGCTCATTTCTCCTAAGGCATTAAACAACATTAGGTTAGTAAATTTACCTCTTTTCCAACCAACTTCTTTCTTGTTTCCTTATAAAAACCGGTAAGGTATTTGATTCCTTGTCAAGTTCTAAACAATATACAAACATTATAATGAGTATTCAAGCTATAAGCTTCATCTCATTGTAAACCCTAATTTTACATTGTTTCAAAAACATTAATGTAGTTGTTTTACCTTGATCTTTGAAGAGAGTTTGAATATATAACAAGAGAGGACTCCACCTAGTCCATGAAGAGTTGGAATGAAGCTAGAACAAGGTCGCACAAAGAGCTTCATCAATGGGTATTTTCGGTCACAACAAAAACATGGAGGAAATGTAGTTTTTATTTGAGATTCCTTACCTAGAAGCAAAGGAGAGTAATAATATGCCAAAATACAAGCTCAAGCTCCTTCAATGGTGGAACTCCTTGGCACCGAAATGGGGCTCTTGAAGTTTTGAGAAGATAGGAATGAAGAGCTTGATGCGAGGAAGAGATTGGTGGTGTTTGTTTTTGATTTGGACAAGTGAGCTAGGTTTTACAAGAGATCAAAGATGGAGATGGTGGTGTGTACTATTGCAAACCGTGAGAGAATGAAGAAGAGAGGTTGAAGATGGTGTTTGGAACCGTGGGAAATGAAGGAGAGAAATGAGAATGAAGATAGAATTTGCTTTTAAGAAGATATTTGTAGTAATAAAGTAAAAAGTAGTTTAATTAGTTTTCTTTACTTACTTATTATATCAACTAGAGAGTGGTGAGTCACCAACTTAGAAAACCTATAATATGAGGGTATTTTAGTCTTTGTTTGTCAATTTAATTACTTAACACAACATATGTTACAAACTAGCTTATAAAATCACTATTCACCAAAACAAGGCACTTAGAAGTGAAATTTTTGATTTCCCATTAATATAGCCACCCAAATGTGATACTATATAGTACACATATTAATTAAAGAGTAATGATGGACATTTAGCCATTCAAAACTCATTTACAAGACAATTTTTCAAAAATGTGCTTTAAGACTCCTCAAAGCACATTTTATATTTAAACTTGTTTTCAAGCTTAGTTTTCTTTGATAATTGGTTTAATATGTTCATTAGTATATAAATGAGGTCTTGGTAAGTTCATTAGGTCTTAACCAAGTTTATCCCAAGCTTAGAGCACATTTTGGCTCTTATTGACTTTAAAGCACATTTTGTGTTTTCTTTTGTTTAAATTTGTTTACTAATGTTTCTAAGACTCTTTTTAGTCTTAATACACCATATTTAGGTGTTTAAACAACATAACTAGTTTTGGGGTATTTCAATCTACCCCCCTTAAAAGAACTTTGTCCCCATAGTTCATACTTCCACATATCCTAAATATTAGAACATGGGAACACATATCAACAACACTTCCATATCACATTAATAACATCTTTACCTTACATCGGACACATGGTCTAAACAATAAAACATCACAACATCATTCAGACTCAGCGGTCTGTAACATAACATAGACAATGTATACATATACATGTCGCACACAACCATAACCGAAACGGCTCTACCCCCCCTTAAATAGGGGTACGCCCCGTACCCTATACATACAAACACTAAGAAGTAAACAATGACGGGTACTTCGCCTTCATCTTATCTTCCAGCTCCCAAGTGGCCTCCTCAACATCCTGGTTAGACCAGAGGACCTTCACCAGTCTCACAGACTTATGGCGAGTGTCTCGAGTCTTAGTGTCCAGAATCCGTACCGGAGTCTCCACTGATCGCATGGTTGGCTCTAAAGTTAGCCTCTCAGGCTGAAGTACATGAGACGGATGAGACATATATTTCTTCAACTGGGACACATGAAATACATCATGTACCTTGCCCAGCTCGGCGGGTAAATCAAGTCTATAAGCTACCGGGCCGATCCGCTCCGTCACAACATAAGGCCCCACATATTTTGGGCTCAACTTGCCTTTCCGGCCAAAACGAAATACTCCCTTCATGGGGGATACTCTCAAAAATACCTGATCGCCCACGGCGAACTCCAGGTCGCGTCGGCGCACATCTGCATACGACTTCTGTCTATCCTGAGCTGCTTTCATGTTAGCCCGGATCTGGCGAACTTCTGCCTGAACTTGCTCAAGATACTCTGGTCCTATAATGACCGTCTCACTCGACTCATCCCAGCATAATGGCGTGCGGCATGGTCTACCGTACAAGGCCTGGAAGGGAGACATCTTGATCGAAGCATGGTAACTGTTGTTGTAACTAAACTCGATCAGATGTAACTTATCAATCCAGCTGGTCTGAAAGTCAAGTGCACATGCACGTAGCATATCCTCAAGTGTCTGAATGGTGCGCTCACTCTGACCATCGGTCTGTGGGTGAAACGCTGTACTCAATTTCAATTCGGTACCCAATGCTTCCCGTGTAGACTTCCAATATCTGGATAGGAATCTGGTATCTCTGTCAGATACAATCGTCTTTGGTACACCATGATGTCTTACAATTTCTTTATCAAAGAGTTCTGCCAGTCTTGCCACTTTCCAGGTGTCCTTCATCGGAATGAATCGGGCCACCTTGGTCAGTCGGTCAACTACAACCCATATCATATTCAGACCTCCCCTTGCAGGTGGAAGCCCTACTACGAAGTCCATAGATATGTCATGGAACTTCCACTCCGGCACTGGCATTGGCTGTACCATACCACCAGGCCGTCGGTGCTCAAACTTGACCTTCTGACAAGTGAGACACCTCAACACATAGTCATTCACATCCTTTTTCATTCCAGTCCACCAAAAATATCTTTTCATACCTTTATACATCTTGAAGCTCCGGGGTGAATCGACAGTAGTAGAACAATGGGATTCACTCAATATGCGCTCCTTCAACTCAGCGCTACGCCTGGGTATACACAGTCGGCCATTAAGCCTAATCAGGTCATATCGTGGAGTCTGAAGTCGTACTTCTGGACCTTCGAATGTGCCATCAATAAGCTTCTGCCTAACCTCCATCATGTACTGATCGCCACCTGAGCTCCGCACCTCTTCAACCAAGCAGTATGAGAGGACTAGCGAATGGAGAGAGTGTGCTCGGCGACTCAATGCGTCAGCTACCACATTTGCTTTACCCTCTATATGAGATTAATATCATAGTCATTCAGAAATTCAACCCACCTCTTTGCCTCATGTTCAACTCTCTTGTGACAGTAACGTTAAAAAACTCTTGTGGTCAGAGTAAATCGTCACACTTACCCCATACAAGTGGTGTCGCCATATCTTCAATGCGAGACAGACAATGGCCCCCCAATCTAAGTCGTGGGTAGGGTAGTTCTCCTAGATGCTCTTAGCTGTCGGGAGGCGTAAGCTAGACCTTCCATTGTTGCATCAACACACAAACCCATACCCCTGCCTGATGCGTCGCAATAGACCTCAAAACCATCTGGACCGTCTGGTATAGTCAGGACTGGTGCAGATGTCAGAGCATCCTTGAGACTCGCGAAAGAACTCCACAGTCGACTGTCCACTCGAATGGTGCATCCTTTTCACAAAGGAAGTCATCGGCTTCGAGAGGACACTGGAGAAGTTCTTCACAAACCTCCTATAGAACCTGCCAAACCGAGGAAGCTCCTGATATCGGTAACTGTCTTCGGCCTAGGCCAGGTGCGCACTGCATCTATCTTTGCCGGATCAACAGCAGATTCCGGCCTCAGAAATCACAATGTCCAAGAAATGATACTTGGTTCAACAAAATTCACATTGTGCAAAACTTTGCATACAACTGGTTTTTCCTCAATGTTTGTAACACACTTCTCAGGGGCTTCGTGCTCACTCTCGATTTCGAGTACACTAGAATATCATCGATGAAGACTACCACTGACTTGTCCAACTGATCTCGGAACAAGCGGTTCATTAAGTCCATGAACTTAGCTGGTGCATTTGATAAGCCAAAACGGGCATAACTGTGAACTAATAGTGCCCATACCTAGTTCTGAATGCTGTCTTTTCGATATCATTGTCACGGATGGCAATCTGATGGTATCCGGAACGTAGGTCATCTTGGAGAATACTGATGCTCCCTCAGCTGATCAAATAGATCGTCGATGCGTGGTAAAGGGTAACGGTTTTTCACCGTAACAGCATTCAGCTCCCGATAATCAATACACAGGTGGAGGCTACCATCCTTCTCTTCACGAGAGAGGACCGGCGCTCCCCATGGTGAAACACTAGGGCGGATAAAGCCCTTGTTAAGTAGGCTCTCAGCTGCTCCTTGAGCTCTGTCATCTCTGCTGGAGCCATACGATAAGGTGCTTTCGCAATGGGTCCGGTGCCCGGAACTAAGTCAATCTCAAAACTCCACTTCCCGTGCTGGCGCCATGCCCGGCAGTTCCTTAGGAAATACATCAGGAAACTCCGACACTACCGGCACATCTGGGTTAAACTCAGGGTCTCTCTCTATGTCCTGGACATAGCAGAGGTATACATCACTCCCTCGTCGTAACTCATGATACATAGCCATGGCGGTGATGATCTGAGTCGAAGGCTCCCTGGGCCTTGGCGGTAAGATACGGTAACCCCAGATGGACTCCGAAGAAGCAGCGATGCTCGGCACACAGGATTCTGCCTTGTTACGCTCCAACCAGTTCATCCCGACAATCACATCAAAGCCTAGTCCGTCGAACTCTATCAAGTCGATCGGAAACTCTTCACCCCTGATTCTCACAATGACATCTCGGTGGTAGTGGGTACACCTGATCCGCTCTTTCGATGGGAGAGTGACCAAGAAGTCTGGCATCTCATCGCCATCTAACCCCAGCCTCCTCGCAAATGATAGCGAAATAATATGTGTGAGGCTCCGGAGTCGAACAAGATCGATGCATCCACGCCATTCACTGGAAAGGTACCGGTGAGGATTGTGCCGCTCTTGCCGGCTTCTGCCTCATTGCAGACACTCAGTATACCTCCCGTTCCGAGTGCACAGCCTAATTCATTGGAAAACTAATAAGTACTGGGTAACAACACGGTTTATATGCTTCAAACAACTCCACTTTATTCATTAACACACTCTTTTTACAACATTCATTGGCTTATACTGTCGCCATGATCTACACTTACAACATCCTTAATACACTGGTTTATCACATCACATAATTATACAAGGCTTAAAACTGTCTGAAGGTCAAATTCAAACGTCCAGGTTTCATGTGTGTGGCATTGATCACTGCCGACGGTGCGGTATTCAGTTTGATCTTTCTGATGCCATGGTATAGCATCCTTGATTGCCCACCCATGATTAATACATCTCCCGATTTCAACAGTAGCTTCTTTGCGAGGTCAGCACGCTTCTGCTCGCCATACACAGACACTGCGGTATCACCAATGGACCAAGACACCATGGGTATCCCTTACTTAGAGACTCGGGTGACTCGTCCTTGTCTTGGTGTATACCTAACCGTCCACCTTTCTGGTAGAAGTTCACAATACATAGATCTGCTTTCACACTTGGAATTGAATCCTTTTCAACTTGTTAAGCAATTCCCACGGCGTGGTTAACGACCGCATGGAACTCCTTGGTATTCTGGTACCGTTGCTCCGTCTTCGGCTCGCATTTCTTGATATGTCTTGGTGTAAAGGTTCCAGTCCTTACCCATGCACATCATCTTTAATTGCATCCTTGATCCGTTCGGGTATTCGGGTGTGTAGAACCCTCCTGGTTTTGCTCCAAGTTCGTCGCATCGTCTGATGATATGGATTTGTGCTTCCGGTGTCAGGTATCCATTTAAGAGTATCATACCTAGCTGGATAACCTGACATTGCTCCAATGGAAAGTCGGTGATGTTGATGGTGGTTTCTTCAGGGTTTGGTGTGGGTGGGATTGGATAACATATATTGAAGGTTCCTTTAAGTTTAGAGTACTCTAATTAGGTAAATCTCACATATACTTTACTCATTTACTCACATGGTTGTTTACTTAAACTCACTCACACACATGCATTAAATGCGGTATGCAGACACTTATTACATTCAACAGTTTAGGCGGTACTGGTCTAGAAGAGGGCCCTGGCGCCTCAGACCGGTCCACCACATTCAGGGTGGCCTTGTTGGACCCGACCCCTTCCCCTTCTGGGACTCTGTGTACTCTGATCTGGGGGTGGCTGGTTCGCCGTCTTCTGGCCATCGGTGGTCGCAGTGGCCTTACCTTCCATTGCCCCTTGGGCCTGTAGTTCCTACTGTTTGGGTTCTGCCAGCATTCGTGATCGCGGTGACCCATCTTCTTACAGTATCGGCACTGAACATCGTTACCCTTGCAGTCCTTGCCGGGGTGGTCACCGTTGCACCACTTGCAGTAATAGTGGCGCTCCGGTCTAGAGCCCGTGCTAGCTGCTATCATAACACACAATCAATACTTGTCTCACAACTTATCAACATACACCTCAACTTATCACACAGAATTAGATAATTACCCTTAGGTGGGTAAGAACGTAGGGGCTTGGCCGCATACGCATAGGTGAGCTGCAGAGGCTCCTCAGCAGTGGTGGTCTGGGTCTGGCCCTTGCCACCCTGTTGCTGTCCTTTCTGGGACTGGGGGTATGACTTCTTTTTCTTCCCTCCCCACTGCCCTTGCGTGCCTTGGCCCTCGTTCAAAGCCTTGCGCTTGAGCGCACTCTCCTCGTCCCTCAGACGGACGGTGATCTCCACAATTGCAGCGGCATGATAGCACTCCTATATTTAGGGTGTCAGTTATGCCCCGCCAAATAAATTCACAACACACTAACACATTGTACACACTTATTCACATTACTTTGTAATCCCATTACCTGCAAGGTGGTATATCCAGTAGGCCCCATGCCATAGCGTAGGCGATAGTTCAGTCCGTTGTAGAAACGGTTCACAAGGATCCGGTCTGAGTAACCCAGATCGGTAGCAGGTGGATAAGTCCGATGAAGGCTGAGTAGTACTCATCTACCGTCATCTTATCCCCTTGCCTCAAACTGTCCAGCTCCAGGCGCTTGGCCTCTTGCACATGTATAGGGTAGTACTTGGCTCGCAGCAGAGCCGTGTACTCCCTCCATAGAAAAGTCGGGTTAGCAACTCTGCCCTCTCGCACAAGCTTCCACCAGCTCTGTGCCGAGCCCTTCAAGTAATAAGCAGCAAGTCGTACCTTGACCTGCTCAGGTACTACTAGGGTTTCGAAGGCGGTCTCCATTTCGGAGATGTACGCCTCGAGCTTACGGGGATCGGTCTCCCCACTGAATGAGGGTGGCCTCAAATCAGCCAACGCCCTGACCCAGTTGGTCTCTCGTGGCGGTGGCGGTGGTGGTAGTTGAACTCCGGGCGTCTGCCCCTGCTGAATCGCAGCCACAAGCTGGGGTACCATTTGGGCTACGGCGGCTGCTACTGCCTCAGCCATAACCTGAGCCGTAGGGTTCTCGCCCTGGTCACCCACATTACCAGTACCACTTCCGCGGCCTCTACCTCGCGGTCTACCTGCCATCTGAATTCACATGAATATTCATTAGCAACATGCTTGCACACTTATCGGTCCAACGATTGTAACGCTTCCCGATATTAAGGTATCTCCACACTTAGTTAGTGGTTAACCTTTCCATAACTGTTCGCTTAGGTAACTGTAATTAGGTTTCCTAACTCGGTATATCCCTAAGCTCGGTATTCTAGTCATCAGAGCGATACTTCGCTCTGATACCACTTTTTGTAACACCCCTACTACGCACATCACATTACTTGAAATCGCAGCGGAAAACAAGCAACTAAACAGTAACTAAACGATTGGTGCTACAACGCCGTCAACCACCCACGTGGTTAACAAGGCTGAACAAATACAAGTGTACCGGTCTGATGATCAGACTCCCGAGCATAGAACTAATAACCATATATATACATCAACAAAATACCGAGTGTTTACATAAATCCTTCACTGTCTACTGTCACTGTAAACCGTCATGACCAAATATATAACACGCCACGGGAGCACAGGCGCATCCCGGGCCAACATCCAAAAGTACTCAAAGTAAACTACAACCTAGGATCTAGAGCCACTGCTTCTTCGATCCTCATCCTGCAGTAAAAGAAATATGGATCCCCCGAGGGGGTCAGCAACCCTTGGCTGGTATGGTTAACGCGCAGCCCATCGGCTACCGGGATGCGCGTAACTATTTGTCATGATGACATGGCATTTATTTTTAAAACACACAACTTATACATATATAACATAACATGGGTATTGTACACATCATCACACACATCACACACATACAATTCCTTTTAGGAAGAGAACCAACACAGTTAGTCCCCATTGAGAGCCTAGAGAATGTTGCCATGCTCATGCTAAGCTCGTTACATAACTCGTTACCGTCCTGTTAGATTGAACGGTTAACTTAACACAAGGTGCCTCGGATATAGTGATCCAAGCACACCAAAATAACACATAGTATGCCCTGTGGCCCGACGTGAGTCAGTAAATAGCCTTGGTTAAGCTAAAGGGAAGGTTGGAAACCAAATTGGAAACACAACCATAACATACAGAGAGAATCGAACCGGTTATGACATCGACTCCCATACTCACACGCGTGGCCGGAACAGACCGGACTCCTCACTTCCCCCGTTAGCCCTTGTAGTAGTAGCATCATTGAACTCAACAAACAATTCACAATAATAAGTCAAGTCTTGTTAGACACACACAAGGGAAGAGTGAGTCATACTTAACAACATAATGATATTTAACAACAGTAAACTCTTTACATGGTTTAGCCTTACAAAGTCATAAACACACAGAAAAACAAACAACACACAAGCCGGTGTAAACCGGTAGGCAACAGACTGCAAGAAAACCATACCTGGTCCTTGCCTCGATTGATTTCCTCCGTAGGTCACTCCTATACATAGTTAATAACGTCGGTTAATTATTCATTTAACTTCAAACTTACTAAGTATTTAACATGATTGTATGACATGTTTTAATGTCTATATTACCCTAGGTTACCTTCATTATACACTCTAGGGTTAACTACATAAGTCACATTCTTTTCTGTTTTTTTTTTACAAGTTTTGGTCTGACCGACCTTACCGACCGACCTTGTACAAGGTCGGTCCATTCCAGAACATATTCCCGTCAAAATTTTCTACTCCGACCGACCTTGCAAGTCCGGTCCCCAAGGTCGGTCCATTCCAGAGAGTTTCTCCCTTTGAAAATTTAGCCCGACCGAACTTGCCAAGTCCGGTCCTATGTTCGGTCGATTCCAGTAACTCAATCCGTACACAAAATACAAGCCCGACCGACCTTGCAAGTCCGGTCCCCAAGGTCGGTCCATTCCAGAAGCCAATTCTCGCGGGTAAACTGGGCTCGACCGAACTTGCAAGTTCGGTCGCAAGTTCGGTCTGCCCCAGACCTTTGTTTTCCTTTTTACATTCAACTCCAAACTTCACCCCATATAACCTAGTACCCCCTAACCTCATTTGGGCACTTCAAACACACCTTAAGACCTCCTTTAACACTCATAAAACTCATTTTCTAATTCCTTAAGCCTTTACTCTTTTCTTCACAAAATTCCTAACACTTACAATGTTTTCTCCTAGTTTCCAAGTGGTGTTTCATACCTATGATAACTACTATCCCAAAATGCTTTCTCCTCATCTTAACATCATCTTTAAGCATTATCTCTCACAACTAACTCCTTATATCCTTCTTGAAATTCTTTTCCAAGTTTACACTTTCTCCTTATTTTACCAAAGTTTGCCTAAGTCTTACCTAAGTCCCAAAATGACTTTGGTACATACTAAAACCTCATGATCATGCCTAAGTCCTTGTTACACTCTAGAACATTTCCTAGTTCATCAAGATTCCCTTAAAACATCTTGAACTCCTTATACATCTCCTAAATTTCGACATAGGTTCTCCTAGCATTTTGTTACACCCAAGCACATTGTTTTCACCAACAAATAACCAAGAACACTAAAAATTCATCAAGCACTTTCTTATACACAAACTTCACTCATAAAGCACTACATCACAATATAGTGCATAATTTAAATTGCATGGCACTTAGGCCCTTAAAATGCATGGCTCTTAGGCCCTTAAAGTGCATAATCCATAAACACTGAATTTCCACAATATATTTGCCTTTGACCTGCAAATACACTCAACACACATATGCCTTTTACTAGTCTCTTGAGAACACTTTACTAAGTCATTCACCATTTGCTCTTTAGGTAGTTTTAATTAGCATTATAAGCTCATTTCTCCTAAGGCATTAAACAACATTAGGTTAGTAAATTTACCTCTTTTCCAACCAACTTCTTTCTTGTTTCCTTATAAAAACCGGTAAGGTATTTGATTCCTTGTCAAGTTCTAAACAATATACAAACATTATAATGAGTATTCAAGCTATAAGCTTCATCTCATTGTAAACCCTAATTTTACATTGTTTCAAAAACATTAATGTAGTTGTTTTACCTTGATCTTTGAAGAGAGTTTGAATATATAACAAGAGAGGACTCCACCTAGTCCATGAAGAGTTGGAATGAAGCTAGAACAAGGTCACACAAAGAGCTTCATCAATGGGTATTTTCGGTCACAACAAAAACATGGAGGAAATGTAGTTTTTATTTGAGATTCCTTACCTAGAAGCAAAGGAGAGTAATAATATGCCAAAATACAAGCTCAAGCTCCTTCAATGGTGGAACTCCTTGGCACCGAAATGGGGCTCTTGAAGTTTTGAGAAGATAGGAATGAAGAGCTTGATGCGAGGAAGAGATTGGTGGTGTTTGTTTTTGATTTGGACAAGTGAGCTAGGTTTTACAAGAGATCAAAGATGGAGATGGTGGTGTGTACTATTGCAAACGTGAGAGATAAGAAGAAGAGAGGTTGAGATGGTGTTTGGAACCGTTGGAAAATGAAGGAGAGAAATGAGAATGAAGATAGAATTTGCTTTTAAGAAGATATTTGTAGTAATAAAGTAAAAGTAGTTTAATTAGTTTCTTTACTTACTTATTATATCAACTAGAGAGTGGTGAGTCACCACACTTAGAAAAACCGGCCCCCTATAATAATGAGGGTATTTAGTCTTTTGTTTGTCAATTTAATTACTTAACACAACATATGTTACAAACTAGCTTATAAAAATCACTATTCACCAAAACAAGGCACTTAGAAGTGAAATTTTTGATTTCCCATTAATATAGCCACCCAAATGTGATACTATATAGTACACTATAATTAAAGAGTAATGATGGACATTTAGCCATTCAAACTCATTTACAAGACAATTTTTCAAAAATGTGCTTTAAGACTCCTCAAAGCACATTTTATGTTTAAACTTGTTTTCAAGCTTGGTTTTCTTTGGTAATTGGTTTAATATGTTCCTTTAGTTATAAATGAGGTCTTGGTAAGTTCATTAGGTCTTAACCAAGTTTATCCCAAGCTTAGAGCACATTTTGGCTCTTATTGACTTTAAAGCACATTTTGTGTTTCTTTTGTTTAAATTTGTTTACTAATGTTTCTAAGACTCTTTTTAGTCTTAATACACCATATTTAGGTGTTTAAACAACATAACTAGGTTTGGGGTATTTCACTTTCTGACTCTATCTTTGCTTTCAAATTCGCATTTCAGGACCTGCACTAGTAGAAAAAAGGCCTATTTTGGCGGTTCCAATGGGCCTATTTCGGCGGTTGTGAACCGCCGAAATGAGCACCGCCGAATAGGTGTACCTATCTCGGCGGTTCTTAGAGAACAACCGCCGAGATAGACCCATGGGATTGACCGATGTGAGATTGACCATGAGTCTATCTCGGCGGTTGTTCTCTAAGAACCGCCGAGATAGACTCATGGTCAATCTCAGCATCGGTCGATCCCATGGGTCTATCTCGGCGGTTGTTCTCTAAGAACCGCCGAGATAGGGGTATTTTTTTTTGTTTTTTCCATCCAGCTATATATATATATATATTCACCGCATTTGTTCAATGAGACCTGTAATAAAGCTTCATCCATACAGGGAGCTCCAGCACACATTTAAAAAGTTATAAAAGCTCCCAATTAATACCAACGACGCACCACAATTTGAGAGTTAACAAAACCAATGCAATTACACACTTTCATTACAAATAAAAAACACCATTACAATTCAAATCTACCATTACACCATCCACAAGTGTACAGAGTTACATTACATACTCAAAAAGTTCACAAAACATCTTCATGATCATCAATTCATTAAACTTGTGCAGACGAACTCCGACCATTCCTCAAGCATCTCAACAATTTGAGCATCATCATACTGACCACCTTTGAACACTTCTTCGTAAGCCTTGAAAAAAAATGAACATTAATCTAAAACGTACAAGTCTAACAACATGTAAAGAGCATAACTGAAACTTTCAAAGAATGTTACCTTGTCTAACGAGTGCTCTGGTAAAAGGGCCGCTCCTACTATGTCACTCATGAATCTCATGACATAGTATCCACATTCTGAACCCCCAGGCTGCACCGGACACTATACAAACGCACATATTGACAGTTATAAACAAGTTTAAACATTATAACACAAATTTATCAATTAATAGAGTACCTTGACAGTGTTCCAAGGGATGTACTCTTCATTGTTTATTCTGGAGAGATAATGCAGCTCTCATGGAACTATATACATCAGCAATATATAGTTTTAAGCATCAGTAGCAAGTTATGAAACAGTTAATGTTAAGTAATAATAATTGTTGTTTACGATAACAAACTAATTACCCCAGTATTGCGGTGGAGATCTTCGGTCTCTTGGCACCCTTACCAAGTGAGTCAAATTGCAAGATTCGTGGGTGCTTCAACATCACCAGCACAAGCAATGACCAATGTCGACTGTCCACAAATTACACAATGTGTGTTAATCATTAAGCAACTAACACAAACTATATGTTTTAGATAATACTAAGAGAAATAGTCAAATATCATACCCTGAATGATATGGCAGCATAATAAATGACTTGTTAGAACATTCAAAGAGGGCATTCGTCATATACTGCATAAGGCCTTCCATATCACTTGTCATCTGGACTTCACTGCACATAGCAGGACACAGGAATCCAAATCTGTGATCTTCATAGACATTGATCGCCTTATCATGCACCCACCTATGAGGCAATATCATTAGTCATTAACTTTTTATTCAAACATCTAATTCATCACCAATCAATGAATTCAAAATATAAAAGGTAGAAGTCACTCACATGGCGGCGACTTGATAATCGACACATTCAACCAATCCCTCCTGAAGCACTCCTCGAAGTCGGACATATACATCCCAAATCGATGTATATCTTCTCCTTGAACTATATAGTGAAATATCCGCTCGGGATCTTCCACAGTGAGGGAATCACAATCAGGTGGTAGCAGCAACAACGAGGAATGCAGAATCTGCATATTAGTCGACAAGCCGGCCAATATTCTCTTCTCCACCAAATCAGGTCTAAGCACAAAATTTGTGGATGCCTTTGATTGCACAGGTGCGGCAATTCTTTTTCCTTTGCCCTTATCAGTCTTCGGTCGGCTCATATCCTATGATATTAGTCTAATTAAGTATAGGATGCAAGGTGGTACACCAATAGTTTTATAGCAACGGTTAAGAGTAATACCTGCCCAGGGAGTCTGACCAATCGTACAGGCCACTGCACTGTCGCAGTTTGTGCGGAACGCAAGGTACGTCTTTGTGGGATCGGCACCGGTAAACCGACGTCAGCATGCTCTACAACAAATTCGTCAGAAGCACTCGTGCATGGTAATGTCGGAGTGGTTCACCGTGCACAATATCACTTGGAAGAGAGGGGAAAAGTTTTCCCCATGCACCATGACCTCTTCTACTCCAATTTGTAAAAACAGATGGCACTCAGTGGGTGCCTGAGTGTTATGTGGAACTTGTTTAGATAAAAATTGAGAATTCTTCTATGATGATATTAGTGATCAAGTGAAAAATCTTAATCGTCATGTACTCAATTGAAATGTTAGTCTAACCTTTAGAGATGCATAGGGAAACGGATCAGCCGAGTGGACACTACTTCTCACTACCGGTGCACTCTGCTGCTGAATGGGTGACTCAACTGGTGGTCGAGAAACCTCTTGGCTGTCATGCTGCTGTGGCTGAAGCCTTGATAGCCTGAGCGATCTCGTCGACGTTCTGAGTAATCCTCTGCTCCATCTCAGCCAACGCTCTCAGGTGCTCCTCGTAGCTAATCTTTCCCTGGCTGATTCTGGACCCGGGTACGCCAAATGCCTGGCGGATACCAACGTGCCCACCAAACCCAATGGCACGACCTGGATGATCCTTCTTACCAAGAGCGCGTGTAAGAGGATCATCATTCCTCTGTGAGGTCCAGGTGCCCTGGGTGAGCTGAGAGCTTAATTCACCCTAATACAACACACAAATACAGTTATTAGTTTAACATAAGTTCATATACAAATGAAATGAACAGTTTGACTAAAAATGAAATGATATCACTTACCATTTGAGCAATAACTGCTCTCGTGGCTTCATCGTATTGAGGATTTTCGGGAGTAGAGTTCTTCGGAATGTGGCTTAACTCCCACACTTTCATTCTTCTGCCACTGGCATCCAATGAGCCATCCGTGGGCAGATATCCCTTTTGCTCCCATTCTGGTACCCTTTGAGCAATACTTTTTCCACCTAAGTGGTGAGGGTACAGATTCTTCTTAGCATTTGCTTGTTGTTGCGCACGGAGAGCCTGCATAAATTAATGGGATCATGTTAGTGAAATTGAACACAAAAAAACATAAGAAATTAAGATTAATTTATGTATGTATGACAATAAAGTGCACCTGGAACTCCGGTGTGTGACGCCTCTCAACAAATTGTACCCATTGCTCTTCTGTTATGCCCTCGTAAACCTCCCATGGTGGTCTCTCACCGTCTCCACCATGATCTGGATCATCTGGATCTTCTGGAGTAGGCATCTTGTAGATGAACTTGTCAGCCAACTTATTCTTGTGGTCCCGGAACTGTTTCGACATCGCTGATAGCACATCCTTTTTAAGTGCGGGATCCACGAAGAAACGAGACTATGTACATGATCATTCAGTTAGTAAAGTAAACATAAATGTTCTATTATTTCACAAAAGATCATAGTAATAATGTAGAGATTTACCTGAAGACGCTGAAACATAGTATCCTTCAATGATTGAGGCACTTGCTTCCAGTTGTGGTTTATGTTGCAATATGACTTCACCAAATGGCTACCGTAAGCGGTGAAGTCATTCTTCCAATTTCCATGGGGTTGGTTGAACTGATTGAAGTCCACCGGTTTTGTAGGAGGGCCCTTGTTAGCCTTCAGCCCACGTGTTGCACCTCTCTTCTTTTGCTTCTTCGCCTCTGGTGGGACAACTGACTCCTCTTCGGTCTGCTGTGAAGGGCCAGCCTCAGTCTCGTGTACTGCTAACTGGTCCTTCTTCTTCTTTCCTCCTCTTGTGACCCGCTTACTTGGTCTATTCTGCTGTGGCTCAGGTTCTCCAGTCGAGAAGCCGTCCAATGGGGTCATCCATAGGGTGATCATCCACTGCAAAAAAAATAATAAAGCATTTTCATCAGATAAACTCATAACATAAATACTATGATGCATAACAATAACAGTTAAGATGATTACAGTCTACATTCTACTAACAACATTACCTGACACGTACAAAAACATAAATCATTTCATATTTTCTACCCAAACACCCTCATCATGGTCTGATCGTGCGTAGAGCAAATCATTTTCGGTATCATCAATCGAATCCGGTAATCCAGTAGGAAACAAGGATGTTTCCTCTACAGTCCCATTTTCATCGTTATCCTCATTTTCATTTTCGATTACAACCGGCCTTCTTCCTGGAAGAACAACAGACCATCTGCAGTCTTTCGGATCCTCAACATACCACACTTGTTCGCAATCCTTTCCCAGAACAAATTGATCATCATTATAACCGTGTAACCGTGAAAGATCAACCAAGGTAAGCCCTCCATCATTTTGGTACCCGCGTCGGTTGTCCACCCACTTGCACCGGAACAACAGAAAGGAATCAATGTCATAGTCTAGTTCCCAGATGTCCTCGATGACACCATAATACCCAATTACTAACTGGTTGAGATCGGTTACCGCTGTGGTACTCAGTGGCAGCAGCTTCAATTTTTACCCCACTATTCTGGTTTATCGATTTGGCATCTTGGCGTGCAGTGTAGTATGTATACCCACTAATATCATACCCCTCAAATGATGTAATATTAGTTTCAGGTCCGATTGCCAAACATCTGATCTCTTCGCTTACAGCTTCTGGATCTGATGATGCTAATGTCAACACATGATCTTTGAACCATTGGATAAAAACTCGGTTTTGTTCCTTTGTCAGCCAAATGTGGCCTTTCAAAGGATTTTGATGCCTTAACTCAACCATATGGGTTTCCAAATAAGGTTCAACAACCTCAAGATGTTGTAAGACAAACAAATGTGCTTGATGAATAAGTAGACGCGAAACTTGCACGATCTTTCTACCAATAACACCTTTACCCTTAAACCTGCCATAGTGTCGTGGTTTTGGGATACCAATAGACTCTGCCTCACTCAAATAATCGGTCACAAATTCCGTGACTTCCTCAGTCACTGTTGCTTCAACAATGCTCCCCTCTGGTCGATACCTATTCTTCATTCTACTTTTCAGAATACCCATGTACCGTTCAAAAGGGTACATGTACCGTAAGTATACCGGACCACAGAACTGTATCTCTCGAACGATGTGCACAATTAGATGCACCATTATATCAAAGAAAGATGGTGGGAAATACATCTCAAGTTGACATAATGTGACAACAATTTCACGTTGTAGATCATCTAGAGAGGTTACGTCAATTGCCTTGGAGCAAACAGCGTTGAAAAAGAAACATAACCGAGTTAAAGCATTTCTGACATCAGATGGCAATATCCCTCGAATTGCGACCGGAAGAAGATGTAACATCAGTACATGATAATCGTGAGATTTCATGCCTAAAAGTTTTAAATCCTTCATCGATACAATGTTCTTCCAGTTTGAAGAGTACCCAGACGGTACTTTTACCGAGTGCAGACATTTGCAGAAACTAATCTTTTCAGCCTTTGAGAGCGTGTAGCATGCAGGAGGTAGGTAGATTCGTTTCCCATTCTCTTGTGGGTGTAACTCCTTTCGTATACCCATGGTTTGCATGTCCTTTCTGATTTTCAATCCGTCTTTTGTTTTGCCGGGTATATTGAGTAAAGTCCCACTCACTGCCTCACCAACGTTCTTCACAATGTGCATGATGTCTAAGCAGTGTCTCACAGAAAGATGACGCCAATAAGGTAGTTCCCAAAAGATAGAACACTTTTTCCAAATGTTTTTCGCCGGTTTTGATGTGTTTCCAAATACATTTGCAATGTCCTTAACCTTTTCGTACACTTCCTCAGAGCTCAGAGGTAGACGGGCCACACGAGTTTCGGCTTGACCATTGAACAACTTTCTCTTCGTTACTCGATAAGGGTGATCTTCGGGGAGAAGACGTCGATGACACATATAAACATTCTTCCCACAATGTTTTAAACGGTCCGAACAAGTGTCTTCCTCGCATATGGGACATGCAAATGTTCCTTTAACCGTGTAACCGGACAAGTTCCCATACGCAGGGAAGTCATTGACGGTACAGAACAACAAAGCCTTGAGCGTGAAATTCTCTCTTGCATAAGCATCATATACCACGGTCCCCTCATTCCACAATAGCTTCAGATCGTCGATCAGAGGGGCAAGGTACACATCAATGCTATTACCTGGCTGCTTGGGACCAGATATCAGGAGAGATAACATGATGTACTTTCGTTTCATACACAACCATGAGGGCAAATTGTAGATCACTAGCAGAACAGGCCATGTACTGTGTTGACTACTCAATGTGCCGTACGGGTTCATTCCATCAGTACATAACCCAAGCCTCAGATTCCTATCTTCATGTCCGAAATGTTCTTTGTACCGTCTATTGATGTTTCTCCACTGAGGCCCATCTGCTGGATGTCTTAGTTTCTCATCACTCTTTCTACCCTCCGCATGCCATCGTAAGTTCTTTGCATCTTTCGGATTCGCAAACAACCGTTTGAATCTGGGTATAATCGGCAAATACCAAACAAGTTTTGCTGGAGGGCTTTTTTTCTGAACGGAGGAGTACTCACCATCTTTATGCTTATACCGGGACAACGAACATTTCGGGCAATTGTCCAGATGTTCGTATTCACCCCTGTACAACACACAGTTGTTTGGACACGCGTGAATTTTTTTGTACTCTACTCCCATTGGACACACCCATTTCTTTGCCTCATACGTGGTGGTAGGGAGACCGTTCTCATCCGGTAGCATATCATGAATCAGCTCGAGGAATGCCGTGAAACCTTTGTCACTCAATCCATATCTTCCCTTCAGGTTGAACAAATTCAATATAGCTGTCAATTTCGTGTACTTAGTGCAAGTAGGATACAACGCCGTTTTGGATGCGTCCAACAACCTTTGATACTCATCCGGCCGGTCGACAAAGTTATCCTCAACGTTATCAAGCATCTCGTCAATTTGTTCATCATGATAAGTCGACTCACTGTCAACATTGACTCCGGAAGCGCTTGGGAGTTCTGACTCGTTAGTAGTATCGAATGTCTGCTCGGTTCTTGAGTTACACCGATCGTGACTGTAGGAAGATGAAGCATTATCTTCAACAGGTTCTCCATGAAAAATCCATTTTGTATAATGTGGCATGAAACCACGGGTCTTCACATGGAATTGTACGAGGTTGATGCTTGAATAATGTCTAACCACACCACAATCAACACAAGGACATGGAATTTTCTCCGCCTTTGTCCTGTCCTTGTGTTGCACTGCAGCTTTGCAAAACTCTTTCAGCATTTTGTCAAAATGTTCGCCTCTATCACCATACATCCAGTCACGCTCCATACTATATGTGCAACAGATCACAGGTGTGAGTTAGAGCCTTTGTAGAATATGGCTGTATTAAGTTGCACATGTTTATTTCTTAATGGAGCATGACTGGGATGATTGTCAATTAGTCTAGCCTAACTCTAAGGTTGCAAACACAAAATAAACTAGCATTTTAAATTTAAGAAATTGTTGCACTTCTAAAACAGAAACCGGTGTTTAAAATATTACGAATACTTTTTCTACAAAAAATTCGGCATGACCTTTGCATAATTGTACACATCCCGTGCTTATTATTCAGCACTCACCAAAGTCATCACAACCACAAACATTCCAACAATGGCAGCAACCAACAATTAAAATAAATCAATTCTTTACTAGCTAACTGAAAACCAATTGCAAATTCAGATCATCAAATCAACGCTTTCAATTCTCCACTGTATAAGTTCAAACCGGTTTAGAGATTAACAAAGAATCGAGAGTTAAAATACGTACTTGTTTTTTAAGGATTTATGGACAGGGGAGACTGGTGCCTGAGAGGTAGGCTTCTGTGCGAGAGATGCAGCAATACCACTTCTGATATGTCTCTGCAAGGGAGCAACAAAAAATAAATTACAAAAGAAATGCATCAACAAATAGGGAATGAAGCTAAATTATGTACTAGCACTTATATTTAAATACATAATTGCATTTATTAAACAAAAAATAAGGTTTAGTTACTTACTTGTGCACAGAGGAGGAAAGTGAACAGTAATGGAAGAAGGCGGGAAACAAGAGAGGTGATTCACGGACTTGAATGTAGTGAGACCTGATAAAAAAATTAGATATTGTTAGACATATACACATACATCAAACAATATTAATTACGAAGAGATTTAAAAAAAACGGCATGACTTTTGCATAATTTTACCTATCCCATGCTTATTATTAAGCATTCACCAACCATTCAAACACAAATTTCCATCACAAATCAAACTAATACCAACTTTATCCATCAAACCAAATTTTAATAATTTGTGGAAATCAAATACAAAGTAAAAAAAAGACACAACCATGCCTATTATTAAGCATTCACCAATTATTCAACAACACAAATTTCAATCATAAACCAAACTAATATATACCAAATTATTCATCAAACGAAATTCCAATAATTTGTGGAAATCAAATACAAAGTACAAAAGAGAAAAATGATAAGTTAGATTATATTACCGGTTCGAAAATGAATTGTTCTCCGCTCCGCTTTCAATCTACCATCAAATGGTAAAGAAGCTTCTTAAGTATTTATCTGTAGAGACACAAATACGTATAGACAAAGAGAAACTCAGTAGTTGTGTTTGTTCCTTATATGCAGTTAGGTTGCAAATTTACAGTGAGTGAAGAGAATGAAGAGTTAAATTAAAAAAAAACCGGTTTCTAAATGAATTGTTTTCAGCCCCTCTTCTCAATCGGGCGTGCGAGACGCGTGTAGCCAATCTCTACAGAGGCAACGCATAAAGATTGAACAACATTCACATCAATTAGAATAATTTTATATTAAACTTAACGACTATACAATCTATATATATATATATATATACACTACCGAATGTTTAATAGTATTTTAACCAATGAATGAAGTTGTTCAAACAACATAAATGATAAGATCAAACTATAACTTACATAACAACCTAAATTGTATTTTTCATGTTTAACATGTTATCCATAATTTTCAATATACCTCTTATGCATCACACTCATGTATTAACGATAATATAATATCATAATCAAATATGTAAATTATAAACATTATCGTTAGCTCATTCAAACAAGCACAATAAGAATTTTTTTTAGTATAACTCTAATACAATCTACAGAGAGTGGGGAACTTAGTGTCAAAGATGATAACTCATCAACTCGACTACATTGTTTATGAAGACAAGGAGAAACTCTTAATTGCTTAACTTATATTACTTGTTCGAACAAGTAAACTTACAGATTAGTACAAATTTGTGCAATTAGATAAACAAAATATACATGCCATTTTCATTGCATAAGGAAAAAATAATTTAAAGATCCCCACCGCACTTTTACATTAAATAAACAATACAATATTTAAAATCCTTTTCTTGAAAACAAATTTAGTTATGAAATTTTTCTGATTTATGTGTTGCTTATTTATGCAAAAATAACTAGCAGAGATCTCACTCACCAATGTATATTTACAATGTATATTTACTTATGAAATGTGAATTAAAAAGTAATTTTAAGTGGACAAATAAGCTAACCTAACTATACTTAAACAATAATGCTCAAACATTGTTCCACCCCATATATAAGCATAATAAATCTAGCCCAAATAAGCTAACCTAACTATACTTAAAGAAGGGCCAAAAACAGCAAAAAAATTCACTCGGACATTTCGTCAAACACCTTGTGTGCATACATAAATTTATTAGTTTAACAACCAAATCTTGCAAAGATTTCACACACACAATAAATATCAGCATCCACAATCACAATGTGACAACCATCTATCAATTTTAACAACACATTAACATTTAATTAAACAAAACCGAAACTGAAGTTAGGGTTTATACTCACCTATTCGCCTCTGTTGCTGGGCGGAAGGAGGGCGGCGACGACCACCGACGCGACGACCACCGACGGCGCGACGTCCGGTAAAGGCGGGAGGAGGAGGAGGGGGGGAGCAGAGCAGTGTGTGGGTGGCGGGGGTGGCGTCGGGGTTTCGCAATCGCCGCGGAGAACAGAGAGATAAGAGGGGTTAATTAGCCCTAATGAAATCGTAATTGTGTCGAGGCGGGCTGGGGGGTTAATTAAAAGGACCTATTTCGGTGGTTCTTTGTTAGAAACCGCCGAAATAGGCCCTATTTAATAATAAAAAAAAAGAAGAGACCTATTTCGGCGGTTCCTAACAAAGAATCGCCGAAATAGATGATTAAATTAAAAAGAAAAAGAAAAATAGAAACACCTATTTCGGCGGTTTCTTGTAAGGAACCGCCAAAATAGGTCTCTTTTATTTTTTTAATTATTAAAAAGGGCCTATTTCGGCGGTTCATATCTAGGAACCGCCGAAATAGACCCCTTCTTTACATACAGCATACATCTCGGGCCCCTATTTCGGCGGTTTTATCTACAACCGCCGAAATAGGGGCGCCGAAATAGACGTTTTTTGTACTAGTGCTGTAACACCCTAACCGCTAATCCATTCATTATCCTCTAATCGTCTCCATAATTACTCTACACGCAGCAGATACTTACATACTCCCGGCGGGTGATACAACGCCGTTAGCCATCCCAAGACTAACAAGGCTCATACTACTTACTGTAACGGTCTGAAGACTAGGATATACCGAGCAACATAAATACTTCCATTACATTCACAATGCTTACTTACATGCTTGATTACTGAGTATCCAAAAGTATATGAATTAAATTCCAATTCTACTAGTCTATTCAAAATTACGAGTTTATACAACCTCTCATTCTTACCAGATTCACATTCTCAAAATCCAAAAGGGTGTACCACATGGTACACCGTGAAATACCCCAAACCTTGGTAAGTTGTTTAAATGTTTAAATATGGTATCTAAAGGCTAAAAGGTGCCTTAGGAACATCAGTGTATAGTTTAAACCATAGTAAAAACACAATAAAACACTAAGACACGGTTTGAGCAAAAACATGCTCTAAGATTGGAGTGAACTTGGCTAGGACCCAAAGAGCCTACCAAGATTTGATAATATTAAATTATGATTTTATAAGGCTAATTAAGTCCTTAGGAAACGTTGGTAGACAATGAAACCAAACAAAATACAAATAAGTACCTTAAGGTCAATATGGGCTAAAATGTGCTCTAAGCTTGGGATAAATTTGTATAAGACCTAATGGTCATACCTATATCTTATAAATATGTTAATGAACATATTAAATCAATTACCAAAGAAAACCAAGCTTGAAAACAAGTTAAAACACAAAAAGTGCTTTAAGGAGTCTTAAAGCACGTTTTTGAAAAATTGTCTTGTAAATGAGTTTTGAATGGCTAAATGTCCATCATTACTCTTTAATTAACATGTGTACTATATAGTATCACATTTGGAAGTCTATATCAATGGGAAATCAAAAATTTCACAAATATGTGCCTTGTTTTGTGAATAGTGCTCAAATAGTGCTAGTTTAAGTTATAAGTCAACATAAGTTGTTTAATTGGTCAACAAAGGCCATATATATGTTATATATTGAAGGGGCCACGGTTTTTAAGGTGGGGAGTCACCAACCTAGTCATCCAACTAAAGAAAAGAAAAAGAAATAAAGTAAAGTTACTATTTGCTTTTAAGCTTAAATATCTTGCAAAAGTGAGACCTCTCACCTCTCCTCTTCATTTCCTTGCCTTCCCACCGTGTTCTTCCTCTATTCTCCCAACCAGAACCGAGCTTGCTACAGCCCCTCTCTTCTCTAACTTCAATTGCTCACCAAATGTTCATTAATGCTCCAAATCAAATTCTAAGACCATATTTGTCTTAGTTAGACCAAACTCTTCACTTCTATCTTTTCAAATCATCAAAAGCTTCATTTCGGTGCCATGGAGATTCACCATTGAAGGAGCTTGAGCTCATATTTTCATGCCTTGTTGTTCTCCTTTACTTCAAGGTAAGGAAACTCAAAGAAAAATGATGTTTCCTCCATGTTTTGTGTTGTCCGAAAATTCACCTCACAATGGTGTTTTTACCTTGCTTGTTTTAGCTCCATTTGAATCTTCCAAGGGCTAGGAGGAGTCCTCTCTTGATACACATTCAAGCTCTCTTTCCATTCCAAGGTAAAACAACCATTTTAATGCCTTAAGATAATATTTGTAACTAGGGTTTACAATGAGATGAAGCTTAAAGCTTGTATACTCATTATATTATTTGTATAATGTTTAGAAGTTGACAAGTGATAAAAGCTCCTTGCCGATTTCCAAACAAGAGAAAACAAGTGAGAAAACTTGGAAAACAAAGAGGTAAATAACCCCTCTTAATGTGGTTTATTGTACTAGGGAATTGAGCTATATTTGCTTAATAAATAACCTAAAGAGCCAATGGAAAAATGAGCTAGGAAACTATCCACAAGGTGGACTAAAAGGACATGGGAGCATTGTTATGTGTATTCGCAGGTTGAAGGCATCTAAATGGGGAAATTCAGTGTTTAAGGTTTATGCAATTTAAGTGCCTAAGAGCCATGTTATTTAAGGGCCTAAGTGCCAAGCAATTTAAGTTATGCACTATATTGTGATGTAGTGCTAAATGTGTGAAGTTTGTGTATAAAAATGTGTTTGATGGATTTTAGGTGTTCTTGAATGAAATAAGGTAAAAACCTAAGTGTTTGGATGTGAGTATGTACAAGAGAAGCTATGGCAAAATTTGTATAATGTATAAGGAGTTTTAAGTGTTTAAATGAGCTTTGGTGAACTAGGAATTGTTAGGAATGGATAAGTGTTTCACTAAGGAAGAAAATGTGCATTAAGGTGTTCTAAGGTGCTACAAGGATTTAGGCATTATCTTGGAAGTTCTAGGAATTCAATGTGTGTTTTGAGAATGTATTTAAGTCTTGGAGAAGTTTGTTTAAGGTTTAGGTAATGTTGATATCCAAGGAATAAGTGATGTTTAGGTAAGGTGTGAAAAAGGAGGTTTAGTTAGTAAGAAAAGAAGTTTGAGAGATGATGTTAAGGTGTAGAGGGAACACCTTGGCATAGTGGTCATTATTGGTGAAATACCACTTAGGAATCTTAAGGAGGAAACATTCCAAATGCTAAGAATTTTGTAAGGAATTTGTGAATGATAAGATGGTTTTGGTGTGTGATTTAGAGAGTTTAGTACATGGCTAAAGGTGTGTTTGAAGTGCCCAAATGAGGTTAGGGTGTACTAGGATATATGGGGTGAAGTTTGGAGTTGAATGAGAAAAGGAAAGCAAGGGTCTGGGGCAGACCGAACTTGCGACCGAACTTGCAAGTTCGGTCGAGCCCAGTTTACCCTGCGAGAATTGGCTTCTGGAATGGACCGACCTTGGGGACCGGACTTGCAAGGTCGGTCGGGCTTGTATTTTGTGTACGGATTAAGTTTCTGGAACCGACCGAACATGGGACCGGACTTGGCAAGTTCGGTCGGGCTTGAATTTTCAAAGGGAAGAAACTCTCGGGAATGGACCGAACATGCGACCGAACTTACAAGGTCGGTCGGAGTAGAAATTTTGACGGTAAAGTGTTCTGGAATGGACCGACCTTGTGCAAGGTCGGTCGGTAAGTTCGGTCGGACCAAAAACATGGGTTAAGGTTATGAAATGGTATGTAATGATGGGGATTGATTAGTAAAGATGTTATAAAGTTGTTAAGGACATGTTAGGTGAGTTTTAATGACAATTAAGTGGGTGAAAAGTTGTATTGAAATGTAAAAGTAAAACAAGTTAAAAAGTGAAGTTATGTAACTAAGTTAACGGGGAAAAAGTTATAAGCATTAGACATTAAGTAATCGTGCTACCCCGATGTTAATCAAGGTACATGTAATGTTAACAGTTGTTCGAGAATTGCTCGAGGAACATAAGTGGACGTGGTAAAGTGGACTCCGGTGACAGGTATGGTTTTCTTGCAACCTGTGTCCTACCGGATTACACCGGCTTGTATGCCAATGTGTTTTTCTGAGTGTTTGCCACCTTGTAAGATCAAAACATGTAATGAGTTTATAGTAATTCATTATGTGGCGCTTTTAATCTCCGGTACCGTTTAACCTCAAATAAGTGTTTAACCTTAGCTAACCAGAACCAGGAACACATGAGAGATCGGTATTCGGAGTTAACGACCCAAACCTTGGGAACGTTCTAACCACGGCTATGTGTGAGTTAGTTGGATATTGTTGTTGTATGCAAGTGTGTGAACCTCCCTTGTGTGCTTAACTCGGTTATGATACCGTATGGTGTGTGGATGTGGTAGGCTCCATAATGGATCTCTAACTACTTATTTATAAGTAATATATACTAATGGGGGGGTGAGGAGTCCGGTTGTTCCGGCCACGCGTGTGAGGACGGGAGTCGATGTCATATCCGGTTCGACTCTCTTGGTGTATGTATAGGTTGTATTCCAATTTGGTTTCAATCTTCCCTTAGCTTATCCAAAGCTAGTTTACTGACTCACGTCGGGCCACAGGGGCATACAAATGTTATTTCGGTGTGCTTGGGATTACTATATCCGACACCTTGGGTTTAAGTTAACCGTTCGATATAACTGGACGGTAACGAGGTTGGTAACGAGCTTAGCATGAGATTGGCAATAATCTCTAGGCTCACTATGTATACTAACTATGGTGGAAGGTTCCTTGTGTGAACCGATCTTATGATGTTTTGTGTTGTTATTGTGCTAGGCAATTTCCCTTGCTATGCTATGATATGTATACGCTAGATGTTTAAAATCAATGCGATGTTGTCATGTGTACGTCGAAATGAGAAAAGTGTGGTTATGTTTGTTATGTGAGGAATGTGATATGTTGTAGGATATGAAGTGTGTGGATCATGGAAATGAATCCCAGTTTGTGACAAGAGGCGTTTAAGGATAACCCGATTTAAGGGTAAGTGTCGTCTATTAAGGAAGTAGCTCCGTTAGAGGAGGAACACTCTAGGGATAATGAATACCATGAGTGACTCATCAAGTAAGGATGTATTATCCGTTTGTTGAGCCCATTGAGGCGAAATGTTTTGTGTTGTGTGTTACAGTTGCATGCATGATTTAAATATAATCCATCGCATGCTAAGACAACAATTAGTTGTGCGTGGCCCGGTAGCATGTGGGCTGCGGGATTACCATACCAGCAAAGGTGCTGAGCCCCTCGGGGGCCACCCTTTCTCTCCTTTTCTATTTCAGGTACAAGGAGCTGGAAGCCGTTCGAGAATAGGACGGGGTAGATGTTTATACATGGGTAGCCATTTAAATGGCATAAGCATTGTAGGCGTAGTAAGACCGAAATTGTTATCGGCATTAGTTTGTAAATACTCGGTACGGTTGGAATGTATAAAGTATATGGGTTGTTGTTAAGGGAAGCAAATGTAACGTGTAGTTGCTCGGGAATCTAGTCCATCAGACCGATACAAAGTACATGTATTAGCCTTGTTAGCCACGTGGGTGGTTAACGGCGTGTAACACCATTGAAATAAGTAATGTGATGAGTTGAATTTTCCGCTGCAGTTTGATGTTATGTGTACGGTGGTAGTTGGGGTGTTACACACCGGCTACTCAAAAGGTATAAGCCGTGTACAACTCGGTACACCATTCACATCCTACTAACTACGCAAAAAGAATTATCTCGGTCCTCACTCGACCATCAATTCTCCCGGGTACCTGTAGAAATAAAACAGTGCCCCAAGGGCTCAGCAAAACACTGCATATGAAATTCGCATACCCCGCGTGCTAACGGGGGTACGCCAACTACTTGGTCGAATGCATGCGGTTCATTTTATTCATACATACATACATGCTTTTATAGGAAACAATAATACCATTACACCATAGAGCATACATACATTCCATTCAATACACACCAGGAAGACAATACAAGACCACCGTTCACACTTACCGATACGGAGATACGTTTCCCCAATACATACACAATACTTGTTAGCTTCTTTACTCACCCGGGTTAATCGGGTGTACTTTACTCTTTTACTCATGGTCAATGACTTACACTAGTCATGATCATTACAATACAATACTTTCTTACTTACATACTCAAGTTAAGTCGGTGTGACCTCTGGGCAGGGACTACGATATCCCACCACCGGGCTTTAGGGTGGCTCACTAATCCATGATGCTACCCACTTAAGGGATTTGGTCCATGGAAAAGATTAAGGCCAGGATTCGGATCTAACCTCTTGTGTCTCCTTATCCTTACGTGTGGCCGAAGCTATATCGGACTTCTACTCATTCCAATTTACCAATTTCTCAAGTTAGAATGTTAGGTAGTTAGGAATTAGTTAGAAGTCCTTCCTTCCATACAATGGGTTAATGCACTACACATCAAGGCCACACATACACTTCATTCACATTCATACATTTCATGAATTATACAAACTAAGAGTTCAAGACAGTACAACATGAACAATATAATACAAGCACAAGTAAGTGCATTAAAAACCTATTCGTGCATTTATCTTATTTAGGTGATCACATAAACACACAAATCAGAGTAGCCAAGGTAGCATACGGGGCATGAGAAAATCATACCGTTCACCGTTGTACTCGAACTCCGACTTTCCTTCGATGTTCAACTATTCAAGTCCTATAACATACATGGAGTCGTATGGTCAATGATCTATTATTGACCTAACTCATTATTTCATTAATACTTCCAATGTACATTTACTAGTTCTTACAATTCATACTTTATTATGAAAATCATTCTTTTCTCATTACTTCGTAAACTTGCTTTCTTACTCATGTACATGTTTTCTTACCATTCTTACTCCATCAATGGCATACTACTATATATATACATATGATTACTATTATTATCATATTTTTTTTGTATGACTCGACCGACCATACCCAGGGTCGGCCCCAAGGTCAGTCGAAGTCAGTAGGGTACGATACTGGAAAATTCAACTTCGACCGACCTTACCCAAGGTCGGTCCTAGGGTCGGTCGAAGTCAGAAGGTTTTCATTCTGCATATTTAGACTCGACCGACCTTGCAGAGTAGGTCCCAAGGTCGGTCGAAGTCAGTGTGTTTCTGGGTTTGAAATTTATGACTCGACCGACCTTGCAAGGTAGGTCCCAAGGTCGGTTGAAGTCAGTAGACTTCTGGGTTTACAATTTTACGACTCGACCGACCTTGCAAGGTAGGTCCCAAGGTTGGTCGAAGTCAGTAGACTTCCGTCTTTGCAAATTCAGGCTCGACCGACCTTACCAAGGGCGGTCCCAAGGTCGGTCGGCTCCAGTATACTTATTTTAACTTTGTTTTCAGCTCCATTATTTACCCATTTCTTTTCCAATCTTTACCAAAGCATTCCCAACATGTTTAACACCCATTTTGATGCTCTAAACTTCTCTAACCCACCTACTAACCTCATTACTCATTTCCATTTTAACTCACTCAATTTTTCTCACTTTCTCTTCAACACTTGCACTAGTTCTCTCTAGTTCCTTATTTGCTATAGATTTTGACTCTAACTTTTACCATCCAATACTTCCTCAACTAATACCATTTTTAGCATTCAAAATGCATTATCCTCCACCCTAGTTCTTCCCACTTCTTAGCTCTCTCTCAAATCTGTTTTCAACATGAATAACTACTCACATTAATATCTTAAGTCATTTAGTTCATATCTAAATTTTGCCATAGTCTCCCCTATAATTTTCACTTTCTCACCACATTGTTTTGTCCACACATTACCACTTACAAAACCTGTTTATTCAAGGGCATTAATACACAACTTCCAACTTCTCCTCAACATTCCACACACTACAATACATAAAAATTTCCTGCACATACACATTTATTCCCCAAGGTTTTCCCAAGCTTTTAATCATCTTTTAAAAGTTTCAAAACACTTTAATTTTCTTCCTCATTATACTACAACACTACTACTACTCAAAACCATGTACATTACTTATTTCAAATATTTAAAATCTGTTACAACATGGTATACAAATTAGCTCAAGGTAAGAGCAATTACCTTGTGTTTCTAGTTTATCCTTTCCCTCGTCCTTTCTCTTTTCTTCCTTCTTCTTTGTTTCTTGTTCTTTGCTCGAAAATTCAAAAATTCTACAGCCCACCAATACACAACAACTTCCACTTAAAACTAGCTCTTATTATTCTAGGGTTTACATACAAGTTTAAAGCTTAAAGAGTGTTACCTTTGGAACTTCTAGGTAGAGTTTTGAGCCTTGCAAACAGAAAGCTACAGCACCCTCTTGGAGGAACAAAAATCGGCTGAGCAAGAAGGAAACAAGGGCTCCACTTGTAAATTTCGTTTTGCAAAAAGGGCTGGAAAAAGATGGTGTTTCAAGACTATTTTTACCTCAAAATAGCAAGGAGATGAAGGTGCTTCCAATGGTGGTCTCAAACCTTCAAATGGGCTTCATCCATGGAGATGGAAATGAAGCTTTTCGATTTTTTAAAGGGGGAAGATGCTCTCCTTTACAAGGGGATTTCAATGGTGCAGCTTTTGTAAGATTTGGAGATGGTTTGAGCTTGAACAAGTGGAGAGAAGGAGAGTGTTGAGTGAGGGACTTCAAACCTCCATTATCGACTGAAGGGAGGAGAAAATTCAGAAGGAGGGAGGTGGGTACGGTGAGCAAGGTGAGGAATGAGGGAGGAGAGAGACTACACTCACCTTTTTACTTTTCCCCTTTATTTTGTTTGTCTTTAGCATATTAGGAAGAAATAAAGAAAGTGAGAGAGGGGGAGGGGACCGGCCACACTCCCACACAAGGGGGAAAATCTGATTTTTATTTACAAATGGGACATGTTAGTTTAGCTTATTTACACTTATCACCCCACAACTTCTAGTTTTTACATTACTCACTAACCGGAACCCGTTTTCCAGAATTTTCTCGTTTAATTAATTTTCTTGGTTCTAAACCTTCATTAATGTTCAAAAATGACTATTTGATTGACCAAAATTATTACGGGTCTATTTAACCCGCTTAAAGTCGCGTTTTCCCGGGTTCCTCGAAAAACGTGTTTTAAGGTTCGTTTGTGTTTTTAATCCGTTTTAAGGATCCGTTTTCTTCGGGATTTGTTCCCTCATGTTTATTTAAGTGTAATTAAGCCTCTAAAATCATAATTAGCCTAATTAATCACTATTTTTAATTACGGGGTATTTCAGGACCTGTCTGAACGTCCGTCCGGACGTCAATGTTCGGACAGGCCCCGAAAGTTTAAGATGTTTTCACTGTATTAGCTGTGTCCGAATATCTGTCCAAACTTCAATGTTCGGACAGCATGCGAGGACGAATCCAACTTATAAGTCTCGACCTATGTCCGAACTTACAAGTTCGGACCAATGTTCGGACCGCGTAAGAAATTTTTCAGAACTTTGATTCTCGACTTGTGTCCTAAATTCAAAGTCCGGACACAAGTTCGGACGCTTTCGTTTTCTAATTTTTCAACTCTCGACTTGTGTCCGAACATCAATGTCCAGACGTAAGTTCGGACTTAACCTATTTTCCTCCTCGACTTGTGTCCGAATTCCCATGTCCAGACACAAGTTTGGATCAGATTTGTTTTGTACTTTTAAGACTCATTTGGAGTCCGTTTTCGATTCCGTTTGCGCCGTTGGACTCGTAATTTCATAAGCTTTCATTTGAGGCAAAATCCAGGGTGTTATACTAACTTTTTTCTTCATTATATTCTTGTGATCATGGCCGAAGGGAACTTCATACACCCTAAGAGGTTGGCCAAGAATCAAGGGAAATCCAGGGAGGAAAACATACATTAAGCAAAGGTAAACATTAATATAAGCCTTAGAGTTGCTAATCTATGAATTAAGCTTTGGATCAGTGCAAAAACTTATCCTATACCCTTGTGTGATAATAGGGCTGAGAGCAAGAGGAAACATTCCTAGATTGGGAGCTTAAGGTTAATATCTTACCTTAATGTACATTTTATGCTTTAAGAATGTTCAAGGTTTAGAACCAATAATAGTCGATAAATATGGGTCAAAATGGTCAATATTGACCTAAAGATGAACATAAATTATATTATAACACTTGGTTAAGTTAAGTAATGATTTAAGAGCTTAATGTCATTTTTATGAAGTTTAAGTGGCCAAAATGTAAATAGCTGAAGCTTTGGAGTATAGGCAGTAATTAAGTCATGGTTTGACTTTGGTTTATGGACATTTTTGGGGTATATTAATTTTATATTATGGTTTGTGTAATAGCCAAATGTTTAGGCTTGTTTTATAAGGTTTTTGGTATATTATATGCTTTAAAAGCATAGGTTATAACATAGTTATGTAATTTGTGAAAATATGGGTTATAAAGGTTGATTGGATGAAATTAACACAAAATAAAAGTTAGTAGACACTTAGGAAATGTTTGAACTAAGTTAAAGGACAAAATTGACTTCAAAAGTCATTAGGAGTTTACTTATGGTTTCGTGATCATATGATCAAATGGTTGAGTTAAAAATGTAAAGGAATATAATTTGGGGTGTTAGGCAGTAATAAAGCCGAAATTTTGGGTTTGTTTGGCTAATAATGAAAAACTATAAGCTTAAATCAAGTTTTAGGAATTAATCGTAAAAAACTATAAAAGTTGTGGGCCAAAGCGCAATACTGGAAAGTTTGGAGGAGTATAGAATAAAATTAGTCAAACTTGGGAAGAATTAAGGTGTTGACCAAAATTTGGAAGGAAAATGTTGAAGTTGAAGTTAAATAAGTATTATAGCATAATTGTAAGGATTATAAAACTTATGTGGTCAAACCATAAATATGGGAAAGTTGATAAAGAAACTAAAATGACATTAGGGTCTGTTTGGTAATTGCCGAAAGTATAGGGAAGGATTTGGAATTCATTAAAGAAAGGAATTTATAATTAGAGGATAATTGAATTAATGGTAAATTGTAAAGATTAGAAAGATTGAGTGGCCAAACCGTAAATAAGGAAAAATCTGGGCAGGATTCGAATTTATAGACAAATTAGGTGTTGTTGGGTTATAGGAAGTCAAACTTAGGAATAAATATGTAACACCCCACTCGTTAATCTCGTAATAATCACTCTCGTATAATCACTCACGTAGCATAATTAGAGACGTCTCACAGCGGAAGTTAATCTACATTAATCCTCACTTGGGTGTCACATGCCATTACTCGCCCATGCGAGTAAAGAAGCATAACCGTAATAATAACAACAACAACTAACCGCAGTGATGAACGAGATATTTATTACATTATCCTATATACAAACCAATACCTATGACAAGTGAGCATTTAAAGAGTTCCCAGAATTTCAACGTGCTAAACGATTTA